>JAOTQR010136502.1:0-21215 GCA_025774065.1 Solanum ossicruentum | reverse complement strand
GTTTAGCCCGAGGACGTAGGCACCACTTGCCGAACCTCGTAAATCATTTGTGTTCCTTTTTCTTTATTTTTCTCTACGCTTAGTGAGTAACCAATCGGCGAGTTTCTGAAATAACCCCTAAGGATCCTATTTGGACTATTGAAAGCAAGGTTCAGGGAATCAAGGTCAGAACTACAACCATGATGATGTATATAGAGACAACTGAGGTGGTTATTATGAAAGGGAGAGAGTGCCAGATGCCAAATGAGGTAGAAGAGATAGTCATAAAAATGGTCCTTATGTTCCATCCCACAACCGTGATGTCAAGCCAAATACTTCAAGGATTGAAAAGATGTTTGAAAAGAGCTGACCATCAATATGAAACCTTGAAAGGAATAAAATCAGATATTTCAAGCATAAACCAAAAGATAGAGTCCAGTTGGTAGCTATCAAACAATTAGAACAACAATTTGGGCAAGTTTCTTTGCAATTGAACCAATGCCAAAAGGGCACCTTACCAAACAATATGGTTTAAAATCCAAAGAATGATGGGCATTGTATGGCGGTCATGACTAGGAGTGGTAAAAGCGCCATGGATCCCCCTATGCCAGTGGTTGAGGATGAAGTTTATGAGAAGGGTATCGATGGCGATATTGTGGTTGAGGAAGAAGGTTTGGAGAATGTTGGGATGAAAAGATAAGTGAGAGAGCAAGAAAAAGTTAAAATGATTCCAAAATCTCCCCCCTCCCTCCCTCAAACGCTTAAGAAAAAGGAATAGGATGGTAAATTCAAATACTTCATCTCGATGTTAAAGCAATTATCCATCAACATTCCCCTTCTAAAAGCTTTGGAAAAGATGCCCAGATATGCCAAGTATACGAAGGATTTGGTGACAAAGAAGCGGACGTTGAGCCAAGAGCTTCCGCAAGAGCTCTAACACTGTAGTGCCATTATGACCAAATGCCTTACCCAAAACCGAGAGTATCCGGTGCATTCACTGTTCCTTCTACCATTGGTGATGTGGAATTCACAAGAGCATTGTGTGACTTAAGAGCAAGTATCAATCTAATGCCTCTTACCTTGTTCAAAAAGCTTGGCCTTGGCACTTCTACTCCAAAAAGAATGCGCTTTCTCATGGCGGATAGAACCATAAAGAAGCCAAAAGGGACACTTTTTGATGTGCTTGTAAAGGTTGATAAATTCATCTTTCCTGCAGACTTTGTGATCCTTGATTGTGAGGTTGATTTTGAGGTGACCATTATATTGGGAAGACCATTTCTCTCCACCAAGAGATCCTTGATGGATATGGATTTGGGTCAACTTCGGTTCAGGGTCAATGATGTAGAAGTTGTGTTTGACATCCACCAATCAATGAAACATTTGGATGTGTTTAAGAGTGAATGTTGGCCATTGAAGACTTTTGATGATGGATGATGACAAAGTTGAGCCACGATGTTAAACAAGGAACTTGTTGGGAGGCAACCCAAGTATCATTTATATTTTTGGATTGCTTTGAGTTTGTTTTGATTGTTTGAATTGTTAGGTAGTAGTTTGATGTTTGTATGATGTTTAAAAATATTGAATCAGTTGTGTTATGTTGGAAATTGGTAGGTTTTGAGTTTGGTTTGTAGGTATTAATCAAGAGATGAAAGTTCGAGGAAATTGCAGCTGGAGCAGCCTCTATGAGCAGGCCTACGAGTTGTAGTGCATACTACGACTCATTGTCATTCCTCATAGAAGGAAACAGTAAGGATTTAAAGTTGGCACACACACTATGAATCAATCTTATGATTCGTAGAGTCCCCTACAAGTCGTAAGTGGGGTTGTAGTATCCAGGTATGGGTTCTGATATTTCTAAGTGTTGAGGTCTATTACAAGACCAGGACCTACGAGTCGTAGGAATCCTTAAGACTCGTAGTCGGGGTGTCCTAAACTCGATCTACAGAATTTTTAAGGTCGACCTGATTTGGTATATTAGGGGTCAAATATTCATTTGACCCCTTATTTGCCTCATTTTTAACGGTTCCTTCTCCCTAAAGTTTTCCCACAAAATAACTCTTACTGTTCCAACCCCAATCTCTATCACACCCACCAGATTCCGATGAGCTTTTCTGGAAAAACCATTTTCTAGGGTTTTCGGCCTCCTATTGGTTCTCTCATTGCATCTTTTTGGTCTTCATTCTCTCAATTGGTAAGTTTCCTTAGTTAACTTTGGCACACTCATGTGATGATTTCTATATATTCTAGATGATTATGTGTTTGATGATCATAGTAAGTATACCTATGAAAAAATGATTTTGTAAACATAAGAAGTAGGGTTCAGTTGATTTGAACTCCCAAGTATGAATTTTCAATGGTATGATTGTTCTTGTTGGGTGGTTGTGATGATAATATGATGATCATATGTGTTGTCATGATTTTTGGTGGATAAATTTTTGTATTCATGACGGGGTTGAAATTTGGGGATATTGGTGTGCGTTCTAATATGCTAATTCATGTTACCCTTGTATGGAGTTGTTTTGAACTCTTTGTGAATCTGCATTGTTGTATATTGTTTTTAATGATTATGAGTTGGAGATTAGTTGATCTTGGGTATATCTTGAATATGATTGGGGATTGTTGTTTGATTGAGATGATGGTTGATTGTGTTGACATGATTCATAATGGGGTTGATTGTGTGTTTGGGATGATATGATGCTTTGATGTTGTTTATTTTTGTAAATTAAATGGTTTTTGGTTCTTGTAGGAAGGTTATAGGCACCCCAGGTACCTTGTGTTTTTTGCTACCACTATGAGTCGTAGGTCACCCTATGAGTCGTAATGGTCCCTCATAGGAGGCAACAGTCACCTGTAGTTCCTTAACACTTACCATACAAGACCTACCTACGACTCTTAGTACCCGCTACGACTCATAGTGGGGATCTCATGGACCTGACTGAAGTTTTCAAAATGTTTTTGGCATGAGGTACGAGCCCAGACTATGACTCGTAGGTCACATTACGAATAGTACCTGTGCCTTGTGTCTGATTCCAGAATGTACTTTTCTCATGTAACTTGGTACTACGAGGCTATAGTACAACTCATAGGTCGAGTTTTACCTATGCATAGTAGTTACAGACTTGCAATTGTTTCTTTTGCTAGTCTTTGTTATTCTTTGTTTATTCTCTTGATAGGATTCTTGTTTAGATAAACATGTTGGTTCTCACTTTGTGGTATGGGTGGTTGATTTTTAGGTAGGATGCCTCCAAAAGATAAACAAGCTATACAAGCCTTTAGGAGGAAGTTAGTGGATGAATCCTCTGAGACAGAACAATATGAGGGATTTGTGGAAGTCCATAGAGTCCGAATTGATTCCGAGGAAAATGCGCCTCAAACTCAAGCCCGCACTGCACAGGCCCTAGTAAAAGTTGATAGTCCCTCCCAGTCTGATGAGGAGGAAAATAGAGATGGGTCCCATAGTAGTTCTCCACAGATGACTCCTAATCACACTGAGATAGACTCATAGGAGGCATCAAAGGCGGAACAGGAGGAAGCAGAGTCACAACCTCCAGCCAACCCAAGATAAGGCATCCCATGAATGAAAGCTATATATGACAAGGGGTTAGAGCCTAAAAGACAGGGAAATCTTGTCAGGCAATTCCACGAGGAGTCAAGGTTGAATGACTCCGAATTGGATAGGATGTTAGGTTTAGATGCTAAGATCGATAGACACAGACTATGATGGACTTCCCGACGGTTGGGCAAGTATGCCCCTTATTTAGTTCGAGAGTTCTATGTAATCTATTATGCCACTCTTCTGCGAGATCTTCCCAAGAACAAAAGAGCTATTGATCAGCCTAGGTTACGAGAAGTTTTGGTCAAGGGTCAGGTAGTTGACATTTAATAGGAGACTATCAGACGGGTTCAGTTCGGGTCGAACTACAGGGTACCTCATTCCACTGCTAAGTACGATGATCGGATTGCAAGGATGAGAAAGGTGATGAACGAGAAGGATGTTGATGTCAAAACTGAGCTCCTCAGGTGGATAGCTGGTCAGATTTGTGAGGAGGGTTTAGAGCCTACATGGTTCATAAACCACACTGATCAGATCGTGAAATCCTACCTCTCAATAAAGGTCAAGTTTTGGTGGTCTATTATCTATTGGCGCATTAGTCCTACTTTCATGGATAACGTGATCATATTGGAGAGAGTTGTACTATTAGCCAGCATTTTATCTTGGTATGAGATTGACTGGGCTCGAATCATGGCAGCAGATACACAAGTCCACTGTCAGGACTAGCACTTCACTGTCATTCCCTATCTTGATTCATCACTTGTGTAGTGAGGCAGGTGTTCATGTTGATCCCCACTGTGACACATATGTAGAGGCCTTGTGGACCATGGATCCCAGCTTGATTAAGGCTGATTAAAACCCGATGGCCTTACAGAGAGCAGCCTTCCCTCCTATTGCAGATCCATTTCCTCTAGAGTCGCAAACCCAAGAGCCGACCCTATCCACCACCAATTCTACTCCAGTAGCTTCAGAGCCATGTTGAGCTATTGATATAAAGGCGATGTTATGCTCCGATATACCTATACTAGCACCTCCCGCTACTTAAGTTGACTCTGCAGACTTTCCTCCTATGTCAGCATTTACTTTTCAGGCTTTGGTGTGCAGGTTAGCAAAGAAGGAGCTCCAGTTGAGCAAGTTGACGAGCCAGCTCAAACCTTGGGTTCACCAGATAGTCCATGACTCAGAGGACAGGTCCAAGGCATACACTCATGAGATGGTAGATCAGAGAGTCAGAGTAGTGGATTCCAGAGTGAATACCTTCGAGGATAGGTTCCAAAAGAGACTCGAGGATGCGCGGCCTACTGACATAGTTGCTATGACAAAGAAGTTGGCCAGGTTCAAGGCCGACTTGTTGAAGATGATAGTGGCCCTGATAGTAGCCCCGAAGGAGGTACCAGCGATTGATGATATGTTTGATTTATTTGATGACCGTCCAAATGCCCACGGGAAGAAGCACCTCCAGAGTGATGACCCAACAGTGAGCCAGAAGAGGCATAGGACTGATGATGAGGTTGCCGCACTAAAGAAGTAGATTACTGATGTGGTGGTGCAGGAGTCACGAGCTTTGGAGGCTATACGGAGAGACCGGGAGTAGTAGATAGTACAAGGAGCCGAGAGCTCAAGTACAGCTGCAGCCCAGACCAAAGAGGAGGAGATTGGACCCCAGAACCCCCAAGATCAGATGAATGTCAATGCTTGAGCACCATGTGTTTGATATTTTTGGCCCCCGTCCTTATTTGCTACTTATGGATACTTTATTCCTTGTTTCAGACAATTATTTTCTTTATGTGGGTTTTTGGATACTTTTAAATGTTTTGTTTTGAATGTTGGTTTTAAGTATGTCTTGGATGTTTTGTTTTTAAATTGTTAGTTTTTGGTATATATATGTTTACTTTGAGGACAAAGTATTTTCTTTTGGTGAAGTATGGGAAGTTATGGATTAGGGTGAAGTCTGATTAGCCTTAAGTCCATAACTTCCCCTATTTTTGATCCCAATGTTTTCTTGCCATGTCTCTTTTTCCTTGTGCATGTTTTAATTTTTACTGAACCGGCATATTTAGGTAGTGTAGATAATATATAGATACATAGTGATTATTATCATTTGGCATATGCATAATCTTGATTGGTTTTATGAATGTTTTGAAAATTGGGTACCCTCAAAATTTTTGAGATTGTTGGTTATCAATGAAATCTTGCATATGATTATTTGGAAATGTTTGTTCTGATAAAGAGCAGGTAAGTTGAAGCGCGACCTTTGAATCTATGTTGATTGTGCATGTGATGCCATTTTATCATATTCTTGCACTATGTACTGACTCAGAACTTACCTTGTTACTCTAAGATTGGACTGGAGATATGATTTATTAGGAAAGAATCTTAGGCTATTATTCACTTTGAGTCCACTTTTGCCTAAATAACATACCAAACTTAGTAGTTAACCCTTTGTTCCAAATGTTTGAGCTTTACATGTGCCTCTTCTTTCTTGACACCTAGCTAGCCTAACCTAATACCTTGATATTGGCCCTGGTCTATCCTTGAACATATGAACCTTGATTGAGGCAAAAAGCCTAAGTTGAGGGTGGCTACCAAAAGCGGCGTTGGTTTAGGGAACCGATATTGTGTACTTCACCTCAGGCTAAAAGCCTAAGTTGAGGGTGGCCTTTGTTGTGGTAAAGTAATGAAAATGGGGTGGTTAGTTGGGAAAGAAAGAAAGAAGAAGAGAATTATGTACCGGGTGAGAGAAAGAGAAACGAAAAGGGCCTTGGATTGAAAAAAATAGCAAAATGAGTTTGAAAATAAGGCACAACTGAAAAAAGAAAAGAAATCACGAGGGAAAATCTTGAAAAGGAAGAATAAGGGTGGATTTAATGAAAATGGTTGAGTTATGGATGTAAAATTGTCAAAAACATGGTTCAAGGATAGATTTTGGTCACTATTTGCCTAAAATGCCATACCAAAGCCCCATGATCCAAATTCAACTAGTCAATAGTCCAGAGTTTGAGTATAGGGGCAAGTCTATATGGTTCCAGTTATCATTCATGAATTTCAATTATGAGAGTGATAATGCTTGCATAGTTCCTGAACTTTGATTGCTTTTTGAGTATAATATAGGGACTTCTTTTCGGAAAGGGCACTTGCATTGCATGATTGACATGTGACTTGTTCACTGACTGTGGATTGATGTTACTCCTTCACTTGTCATAGTTAGATTGCCAGATGCATCATTATATTTTGGTTTGCTTGGTAGCTTTGCAATCAGGTTTTGAAAATGAGAGTTGGGTATCTAAATTGGAGCTAAGTGATTTATATGCTATTAGAGTAGTTGCTTTGTGTTTCTCATTGTCTACTTAGATTGAATTACGCTTGAGGGCAAGCAATAGTTCTAAGTTGAGGTGTTGATGTATTGTTAAAATACAGCACATTTGATGCCTAAAACAAGGATTTTGCAAGTTCTTAATGCGACTTTTTTTCAGAAAAGTTTGTACAGAAAATACAGGTTGGCATGATTTTGAGAGAAAATTACAGATTTTGCTGAAGTACAGGATAGACGAGCCACCTTACGAGTCGTATCGTAGCCCAAGCTTCAAGTTGTAAGGTGCCCACGTAGCTTGAAATAGTGAGTAAAATTAAGAAGCTACAAAGTGAAGGTCAGCTATACGAGACCACCCTATGAGTCGTAGGTCTCATTAAGACTCGTATGGGTGGGGTTCATAGCAAGGAACAGTAAGCCAAGAGTTTGGACCAAGAACTGAAGGCCTAGACTACGAGAGATGTATTCGGGTCGCAGCTCAACCAACGACTCGTAATAGTGGGTCATAGCAGTCAAGTTCAAAATGCCAAGTGTTGACTACGAGACCTCAATTATGACTTGTAGGCCACCCTATGAGTCGTACCTGCACGACATACCTGCTGCCAGCTGTCTTTTCTATTAAAGTTTTTGGGTGAATTTATAAATAGTATAAATACTTAATGATAGGGTTTTAGAAAGGGGCTTCAAACTTTGAACCTTAGATTCCACACTTTGAATATTCTCTGTAAATATTTCTAGGGTTTAGTGTAGATTTTAGTTTTTAATTTGAAGACCCATTTTGGAGGATCGAAAATCAGATTGTACTCATCTTCCATTAATCCAAGCTTGTGGTTTTCAACTTGAAGGTGCCTTTGTTCTTCATTGTTTTGGATAATCTCTCAATCATGTCTCTTACATTCATTATTGTTGATGTTGCCTTAGCTATGAGTAGCTAAGCACCCAGAACTTGTGGTTGTGGGAAGCATGAGTAGTTGACTGGAAATAACCTAGACATTGTGCATTTCTTTGATTGGGGCTTTGCATGTATTGTTTATTTCCCTTCACTTTGCTTGTTGTTTGGTGGTGGCCAACACCAAACCCCACCTACTATCACGATCTTGACCAAGGTAGTGACGAATAAGAAAAGGGAAGTAAATAACAGGATTCGATTGATGTGTTCTCATTGAATCAACCAAACCTGACTAAGGGGAGGTTGACTGGGACAATGGGTAATGATTAGTTGGAACACCATGGTTGCCGACCAAGCGTCATGGTGAAATTCGACCTTCACCTTCACAAGAAGGATATAAGAACCTAAGTTACCATCCTGTATGTGAATTCCCAATTAGGGTTTTATTTTCTAGGGTAATTGAGTCAACAAAATATGGGAAACACAATTCCCAAGTTGTCCCATAATTTGAGTGTCTTCTTGCATACTTAGTGTAGTGTTTATTTTTTTTCTTCATTTTGAATCTCAAAACCCCCCATTTTAGAGAATATATTGATTGATACTTGAAATGATTGTTAGTGGATCAACTTAATCAAGCCCCATGTTCCCTATGGATTTGACCTTAACCTTTGGTTAGGTTTATTGCTGACTGGGACTACTTTACCATTATAAAGCGAACATCAGTAGCATTGTTGATCCAGGCATGGATATCTCTAGAATTATGGTCTATGCTCAGCAAACTAAGAAGGATAAGAAGAAAGAAAGAGAAGAGCATTTGAGCAAGAAGGCCAAATCAGTAGGGCATGAGCCTAGCCAGCATAAGTACAATAAGGGAGATAAGTCCTACTTCCAGAAGAGGTATTCTAGTTATGCACCCTTCTCAGCGAATGCACCCATCCAACATAACATGTATGATCATAAATCTTATGGTCACCAGAATTTCAAGGCTCAAGGTTCTCAATCTCAAGCTAGTGTGACCCAAGGTCCGAGGGGAAAGCCACCCTGTGGCAAGTGTGGAAAGCTCCACCTAGGTGAGTGTTGTGAGGGAACAAATGCTTGTTATAAATGTGGACAGAGTGATCACTTCCAGAATGAGTGTCCTATGAGAAGACGAGCTGATGGAAGTAACAAAGCATAGTCCTTCACAGCACCTCCAGCAGGCAATTACCAGAGTGGTACCACTACAGGTACAGGAGGCAGAACAAATCGCCTATATGTGATGGATAATCGACAGGATTAGGAGGTTGCGCCAAATGTTTTCACGGATATGCTTTGAGTCTTTACTTTTGATTGTTATGCATTGCTTGATCCAGGTGCCACTCTATCTTTTCTGACTCCCTATATGGCTAATAGATTTAGGATTCTTCCGAAGTGTATGCTTGAACCCTTTATTGTTTCCACTCTTACTAGTTAGTCTATCCTTGCTGAAAGGGTCTATAGGGATTGTGTAGTATCCATCTATCATAGGGATATCTTGGCTGACTTAATAGAGTTAAAGATGGTTGACTTCAATGTGATTCTTGGCATGGATTGACTTCATATCTGTTATGCCTCCATTGATTGTAGGACCTAAATTGTTAAGTTCCAATTTCCAAATAAACCAGTCCTAGAGTGGAAGGGGAGTTCTGTTGCACCTACAGGCAAATTTCCTACCTTAGAGCCAGAATGCTAATCTCTAAATGTTGTATTTACCATCTCGTACGAGTTAAGTCTGATGATGTTCTACTCTAGAGCCAGTTCCGATTGTAAATGAGTTTCCTGAAGTGTTTCCTAATGATTTTCCTGGAGTCCCTCCTGATAGAGAGATTGACTATAGAATCGATGTCCTTCTGGATACCTAGCCTATCTTAATTCCACCTTATAGGATGGACCCCACTTAATTGAAATAGTTGAAAGAGCAATTGAGAGACTTGTTAGAGAAAGGCTTTATCAGGCCAAGTGTTTCTCCTTGGGGTGCTCTTGTCCTATTCGGGCGAAAGAAAGATGGATCCCTCAGAATGTGCATTGATTATAGGCAATTGAATAAGGTCATGATAAATAATAACTATCCTCTCCCCAGGATAGATGATTTGTTTGACCAACTTCAGGTTGTCTCTTGCTTCTCAAAGATAGACCTTAGATCTAGCTACCATCAGTTGAAAGTAAGAGAATGTGATGTTCTAAAGACAACCTTTAGGACTAGATATGGCCATTTTGAGTTCTTGGACATGTCCTTTGGGTTGAGGAATGCTCTTGTAGCCTTTATGGACTTGATGAACAAAGTATTCATACGGTATCTTGATATATTTGTAATTTTAATTATCGATGATATCCTGGTATATTCTAAGGATGAAGAGGAGCATGCCAATCACCTTAGAATAGTTTTGTAGACTCTCAAAGACCATGAGTTGTATACAAACTTCTCAAAGTGTGAATTTGTCTTAAATCAGTGGCTTTCTTATGCCATGTTATTCCGAGTGATAATAGTCGAGTAAACGCCCAAAGGATTAAAGCGGTTAAGAGTTATCCCAGACCGACCTCTCTGACTGACATAAGAAGTTTCTTAGGGTTGACAGGTTATTACCACAAGTTTGTTAATGGGTTTTCTTCCCTATCCGCACCATTGACTAAATTGACTCAGAAGAAGGTCAAATTTCAGTGGTCTGATGAATGTGAGAAGTGTTTCCAAAAGTTCAAGACTAGATTGACTACTGCCCCAGTTTTAACTTTGCCCGATGGGAGAGGACTTTGTAATATGATGTGGTATGTTAAGAGTTAGATTAGGTTGTGTACTAATGCAGAGAGGGAAAGTGATAGCATATGCTTCCAGACAACTTAACGTTCATAAGAGGAACTATCCGACCCATGATCTTGAGTTTGCAATAGCGGTGTTTGTGCTTAAGATATGGCTCCACTACTTGTATAGAGTGCCTGTGGATGTGTTCACTGACCACAAGAGCCTGCAGTATATCTTCAGTCAGAAAGAGCTCAACCTGCGATATAGGAGATGGTTGGAGTTGTTCAAGGATTGTGACATGAGCATTCTCTACTACCCAGGTAAAGCTAACATTGTTGCTGATGCTCTTAGTAAGTTATCTATGGGTAGCACAACTCATGTGGAAAAAAGAAATAAAAGTTAGCTAGAGAAGTGTATAGATTGGCTCGATTGGGACTACAACTTGAAGAGAATGATAAGGGTAGGATTAATGTTTAGAATGGGTCTGTTTCATCTTTAGTGGCAGAGGTGAAAGAAAAGCAAGACCAAGATCCTATCCTACTTCAATTGAAAGAGGTTGTCCACAAAGAAAAGGTGTGTCTTCTCTAAACAGGGAGATGGAGTGTTGAGGTACCAGAGTAGGGTGTCTATTCTAGATGTTGATGGAGTACAAGATCGAAATATGGCTCAAGCACACATCTCTAGATATTCCATTCATCCTGATTCCACCAAGATGTACCATGGCTTGAGAGAAGTCTATTGGTAAAATGGAATAAAGATGGATATTGTTGAGTTTGTTCCCAAGTGTCCAAATTGTTAACAGGTCAAGGTTAAGCACAAAGACCATGCGGATTGGCTCAAAACTTTGAGATTCCTGAATGGAAGTGGGAGATGATCAACATGGACTTCATTACCAGTCTACCGAAGTCCCAAAAGTAGCATGATTCGATATGGATAATTATGGATAGGATGACCAAATCGACTCACTTCTTAGCGGTTA
This sequence comes from Solanum ossicruentum, assembly GCA_025774065.1. Lineage (NCBI taxonomy): Eukaryota > Viridiplantae > Streptophyta > Magnoliopsida > Solanales > Solanaceae > Solanum > Solanum ossicruentum. The sequence continues at coordinate 9,750 of JAOTQR010136502.1, read as the reverse complement.
AGACAACTAACACTGCAGAGGAGTATGCCAAGTTATACATCCGTGAGTTTGTGAGGTTTCCTGGAGTTTCCTTGTCTATCATCCCGGACAGAGGAGCTCAATTCACCTATGAATTTTGGAGATATTTTTAGAAGGGATTGGGTACCAAAGTAAATCTGAGTACAGCCTTTCACCCTCAGACAAATGGTCAAGTAGCGCGCACCATTCAGACCTTGGTGGATATGCCAAGGGCTTATGTCTTTGACTTCAAGGGAAACTGGGATGACCACTTACCATTGATCGAATTTTCATATAACAATAGTTATCATGCAAGCATCCAAATAGCTTCCTATGAAGCTTTGTATGGGAGAAGGTGTAGATCACCAATTGGGTGGTTCGAAGTTAGCGAAGCTGAAATGATTGGACCTAAAATTGTTCACCAGTCTATCGAGAAAGTAAAGGTCATTAGAGAGAGGTTGAAGACTGCACAGAGTCGCCAGAAATCATACACCGGCATGAGGAGGAGAGACTTAGAGTTCGAGGTGAATGATTGGGTGTACTTGAAAGTATCATCTATGAAGGGTGTCATGAAGTTTGGGAAGAAGGTGAAATTGAGTCCTCGCTATATTGGTCCCTATCAGATTATAAAGAAGATTGAAAATCTTGCTTATGAGTTAGAGCTACCTTCTGAGTTAGACACAATTCATTCTGTATTCCACGTCTCGGTGTTGAAGAAATGCTTAGGAGATCTTGCCTTGGTGATCCCTGTTAAGACTATTGGAGTAAAGGATAGTTTGTCCTATGAGGAGGTTGCGGTCCAAATCCTTGATCATCAAGTTCACAAGTTAAGGGCCAAAGAGATAGCCTCCTTCAAAGTTCTATGGAGGAATCAATTTGGTGAGGAAGCCACGTGGGAAGCTGAGGAAGATATGAGAGCCAAATACCCGTATCTATTCGTGCCCAATGATGAGAATGTTGAAGGTAATGTTCTTACTCTTACCTTAAATTGATTTATCTATTTTTGAATTGATGTGTCTATTCCTGAGTCTGAGTAGAGTTTGTTGAGGTTGATGAGGAATCCAGAGTTTGAGTTATAGAGATGAGTCTTGAGTTTATTCGTGCCTTGATGTCCACCTTTACTCATCATTCAAGGACGAATGATCCCAAGAGGGAGATGATGTAAAACCCAGTAAAATTACCAAAATACCTCTAGAGGAGAGATGTGTGCATAATGCGTCTTCCCATGCTCTGATGGTAAATCTGAGTCCGAATATTCGATCAACATGAAAAATTGTGTGGGAAAGTGATATTGGTTGATTTTTGGAGCAACCAGATCAAAATATAATTTTTCGACTTGAAAATGATTTCCATTAAGGGTGCGCGATAGGTGTGCAACGCGTACCTACGGTGGACTTACACTTAGTTTGGTCCAAATATTTTTTACGGGATTAGAAACTCGTTCGAAGAATTTTTGGTGAAAAGCACTAAAATTTTACCATCTCTGAGTCACGGACCCCAATGCAGGGGGCAAAATGTTTTTTAATTTTTTGTGAGGGGCATTCCTGACCTTTCCCAACCCCTACCAAACTCAAAATATGATTAAAATAGGTCATTTTTGGTCAAAAAGAGGTTTCTGAACCTATTCTAAGTCCCTTTACGCTAAACTTAAGTTTAAAGCTTTTGAGAGAAGAAGAGAAAGAAGCTAGGGTTCTAGAGGCTGGAGTCAAATCCTTGAGAAGATTGGTGACGTTCTTCATTCCAGGTATGTAATGCTAACCTAAAGCATAGAATTGTTCTTCCATTTGTCCCTTGACCGATGTAGTTTGATGGATGAACGTATTGAGTCTTCATGCATGTATTTTTTTGTAAATTATACATATCTTATGTTTTTTCACATGTTGATGATCATCATAAACTTGATTTACTAAATAAATGCTTTTACACAACTTATTTCATAAAACCCTATATATTATTTTACTAAAGATTGCAACAATGAACTTAGAGGATGAGTCTAGAGTCGTGTCAGTATGAATGTGCATGTAACAGTGATTGTGATCCTGAGATGAGAGTGCTGATGATGATGTTGATGAAATTGATGTCCCTAGAGTCTTAAAGAGCGTGAATTTAATTCTAAAATTATGATACTAATCCAAGAGTTGATGGTTGATGTCATGAATTGAGTTAACAATCAATGCGACTAGTTAAAAGAGTAATCATGATGATTGATGTTTTATGAGCATGCTGAGTCCTAGGAGGAGTATTGAGCACCGAATTGAGTAAGAGTAGATAACAACTCAAACTCAATAACTATGTGGCCAGCGTTGGAGAGGATCAAATCGTAAAACCGGATCTTTTCTAAGTCCCAAAAGAGGACTTGATGTTCCTTATTAGATCTACCGATGTGATGTCCTTTACCCCGGTAAGGTACTGGATGGATGTGGTAATGACATTGTTTCGTTGTATCATAACTGGTTCATAGGTGATGGTTGTCGGTTAGAGAAACTCCCAGATAGGTCCCACACTTATAATACTCTGAGTAAAGTTAATTGTATGAGTTTAATTGATTTTGATGAGTCATTTGTCTACTCTTTATTCTTGCTTTAGAAAGACACTTGATGTTTTGAGTGAGTATCTTATGAGTTGATGATGTTCCATATTATTCTGTCTATATTGTTCCATTCAGCCATCTTACAAGCTTGTACATTTCATGTACTGATGTCAATTTGGGGCTGCATCTTTTCATGATGCAAAGACAGGTACTTGAGATCCTCAGCAGGCGCTCTGTTGATGGTCTATTCTCTCTACTGCTGATTAGTGAGTCCTCACCTGCATTTGGAGGATATCATTTTATATTTCTATGTTTTTGAGTTAGTTTCGTTTGAGTTTGTGGTAGTTATGGCCTGTCATGGTACCATTATACACCGTAGAGGTAGAGGCTTCATAGACTAAAATATGATGACATTGATGTTGAGGTCTTTATCTCCTTGAACTGAGTTTCTTGAAGTATTATTATGTCATAGATGTTGAGACGGATCTTGTTGGCCTATAGCCCTTATTCATTGAGTCAGAAGTATGCTGAGCTGCCCACTATCATGTTTTTCCTTATTCTAATGTCTTCCGCTGAATTACATGATTGAATGACTGTCATGAGACCGAGTGGTCCGCTTGAGGACTAGCAATAGTCTCTGGGTGTAGGCCACATCTAGAGTACCCTCTCAAAGTGTGACACTATGCATATGAAAGCTTAGTATTGCCTTGAAAAGGAGGCCTAACTATTTGTTTATTTTTCGAGATGTTATATTACTCTAAGAAATATTCATGTTTTCTAAATTAATCTGACTACTATCTTCTTGTTTAGTTTCATCTGAATAGACAATCTCTGCATATAAGAGTTGAGTATTTCTTTGAAAAGGAGACCTCATTGTTGCTCATTACTACTTATATATAAGAAAATAAGGTATCAACTCCTAGTCGCAGTTGCCTACATAAGTAGCTTTCGATTGTTCTGCCTGCTTTAGTTGCTTCTTCTTCACCTTTATTATATGGGCTAATAAAAAATATTTCATGGGCTTTCTAATTTAATCTTTTCAAGGCAGATGCGTATTAACATGTCTGCTTCAATTACTTCATAATATTTCTTTAGTTGTTTCAATTATAATTTTGCAATAAGTTTTGAAATATAGATAAAAAATCTATCGATGTTACATAAATCGAGACTAAAAAATAATTTACATTGTGGCCTCCGGTGAACTAACAAAAAAAAAATTTATGAGTTTTTTAATTTAATCTTTTCAAGGCAGTTGTGTATTAACATGTCTGTTTTCACGACTTCATAATATTTTATTAGCTGTTTCAAGTATAATATTACGACATTAAGGCAGCAGCTTCCGGTCTCAGCTGCCTACTTTAGCTACTTCTGGTTGTCTTGTCTGTTTCAGCTATCTGCTTCAGCTGCCTGCTTCTTCGCCTTTATATATGGGGCCAATCAAAAATATTTCGAGAGATTTTTTATTTAACCTTTCCAAGAAAGTTGCGAATTGACGTGTCTATTTCAATTAATTCATAATATTTCTTTAGCTTCTTTAAGTATAATTTTATAATAAGTTTTAAAATATAGAAAAAAAAATCTAACAATGTCACATAAATCGAGACTAAAAAATAATTTATATTGCAGCTTCTAGTGAGCCAACAAAAAATAATTTGTAGGTTTTTTAATTTAATCTTTTCAGGACAGCTGTGTATTGACATGTCTGCTTCAATAACGTCATAATATTTCATTAGTTGTTTCAATTATAATTTTACGGCATCTTCTAAAATATATAGGAAAAATATATCGATGTCACATAAATTGAGACTAAAAAATAATTTATATTGTGGCTTCCGGTGAGCCAACAAAAAATAATTTGTGGATTTTTTGATTTAATCTTTTCAAAGCAGCTGTGTATTGACGTGTCTACTTCAACAACTTCATAATATTTCTTTAGCTGATTCAGTTATAATTTTACAATATCTTCAAAAATATATAGGAAAAATCTATCGATATTCCATAAATCGAGACAAAAAAATAATTTATATTGGGATCGTGTAACGAGAGGTTATGCTATGCATGGGCGCAATGATATTAATTTTCTGTTTATGATTATTTTTCAAAATAATAAGAAAAGTAATTAATTACGCTTTAAATGTTATATAACAAGAAAAGGAATTAATTATGCTTTAAATATTCTCATTTAAGATCCGAATCTTTTCCAATACTTTTTATTTTATTTGCATTTTTGAAAGTGAAATCACATTTAGCTATATTTTTTATAAAGAATATCTTGAATAATGTGTTAAACAAAATATGCAAAGTCTTATAGGGCATTTTTTTCGTAATTATTGTATTATATTATAAATTGTAATAACAATGCTTTAGTTGAGTCTTAAGAAGTACCTTTTAAAATTCTTTTAATAGACACAAGTCAAAGGAGAAAGGTAATTTTAATAAAGTTAAATCAATATTTGCTCATTTTTACTTGTTGCACATACTAAAATTTGTTCACTTTTACTTATTCACAATAATAAAATAAATGTTTATGACCGTATTTTGGAGTCATCCCCATGTCAGATCATCACCAAATTATATAGTCATTATTAAACAAAATATGCAAAGTCTTATAGGGCATTTTTTTCGTAATTATTGTATTATATTATAAGTTGTAATAACAATGCTTTAGTTGAGTCTTAAGAAGTACCTTTTAAAGTTCTTTTAATAGACACAAGTCAAAGGAGAAAGGTAATTTTAATAAAGTTAAATCAATATTTGCTCATTTTTACTTGTTGCACATACTAAAATTTGTTCACTTTTACTTATTCACAATAATAAAATAAATGTTTATTTTTATTTATTCAATTTAATAAATTAAGAAATAATTTACTACTTTTATTATTAATTATAATAATTTAACTCATTTTAAAATATTAATTTGTATTCATAAAAAATGGCATAGTAAAATTATCGTTGCATTGTTGTGACTTTTCTAAACTCTTTCAAATAAACAACCCATAGAAAAGAGGCAAGAAGCATGGTATTATTAGTACATATATAAATACATAAACATACATACGTAAACATATATACATACAAACATAGAAGAGTGAGTTATTCAGCCAATAATTATAAGGTATTAACATGTGTGCAATATTAAAAAATTTTAACAACTAAGGGTATTTCTGTGATTAACTTACTTACCCTATCTTCAGATTTATACACGTGGATTGACACTCGCAATATCATTATCCACATGGCTGTCAACTTTATCTTCATCTTGTTCCACGTTGTTGTCTGGCCACTATGTGTGGCATCCATACTTTAGTTCCACCATCTTGATCAAGAGAAAGGACAGTGAGATTTTCCCTACAACTTTTCATTCTCAAGCTTCTCCAACTACAAGAACCTTGATTTTTCCACATGGGTTTCTGAAAATCTGTACGAAATCCTCACCATTTTGCTCTTAATCTCCACTATTGCTATATTCTTTTTACCTTCGTAGTGGTTTTGGTGACACCACTACTCTCCTTTGCTTACAGTCAACTCAAACTCAATACATCAGACCTGAATCTTCAACAATTATCTGTAATAACATACCCGCTATCCCAGATAAGTTTACTCCTTGTACAAATTTTCGATCTTGTTCTGATTTGTTAGATTTTCATTTCCCCCTCTGTTCTCTTTTGGTGTGTAATTCGTTTTTTGCCAATTGTTATATTTTCCTTTGATCCATATATGCATGTCTGTTCTTGATCTCCTTTTGAATTTGAGCAGAAATGAAATTAGGGCTAAATGGTAGTTATTCGAACTCAAATGTTTGGATGATTAATTGGTTGTGAGTTTTTGTTCTATTTTTGTTTATATGATCATTCCACTGTTTACATGAGATACCGGTAAATTGCATGATCATATTATGAGTAAAATTTTTGTGCATGGATGAACTCATGATAAAGTTTAAGTACTAAATCCATTTTCTTATCATGGGGTCGTATACACGTTGGCAACCTTTTCGTCGGCGATAACAATGGCATGAAGTTGGGGTCATACAAGAGGAAGAAGGGAACTGGCTGGATGTTGTAGCCCAAGAGAATAATAAGGTGTTGGTAAACACAAATTTGAGAATTTTCTTCTATTACTTACAAGAATAAATTACAAAAATAATTCTCAAACTCACATTTTTCTAACCCTCTTTCTTGGTATTTTGATGGTGTGTTTTTGGAGGAGCTCAATAGCTCCTTTTATAGGAGAAATTATACCCCCATAGATGTCATTGGTGACATTACAAGGGGTATAATATTCAACAATGGAAGGTTCAACAATGGTGGCTGGAACAATGGCAGGTTCAACAATGGTGGCTAGAATAATGGAAGATTCAACAATGGTGGCTGGACTTCTTCAATTCTCCCCCTTCATCCATATCCAAAATAAGCATCTTAGCTATACCTTTGCATAGCTCTAACTTCTCTCGAGTCACAACTTCCGTCAACATGTCAGTTGGATTCTCCTTCGTAGGGATCTTTACTAGTCTCAACAGTTGTCGGTCCATCACTTCGCCTATCCAATGATATCGAATATCAATATGTTTTGTACGAGAATGGTACATGGAGTTTTTGCTCGAATCCAGAGCACTCTGACTGTCACAATGTACCTTATATTCCTTTTGCTTGTTTCCAAATTTTTGGAGATAACGCTTTAACCACAACATCTCTTTTCCAGCTTCCGCGGCAGTAATGTATTCTGCTTCGGTTATGGATAAAGCAACACACTTCTTTAGTCTTTACTGCCATGAAACAACTGCTCCTGCAAAAGTGTAAATGAATCCTAAAGTAGATTTTCTACTATCAAGGTCTCCGGCCATATCTGCATCTCTATAGCCCTCCAAGATTGGATCAACTCCCCCGTAACAAAGACATAATTTCATTGTACCCTTAAGGTACCTGAGAATCCAATTTACTGCCTCCCAATACTCTTTTCCTGGGGTTGGTGAGAAAATGACTCACCCTTCCCACTGTGTAAGCAATCTGGCCTCGTACACACCATTGCATACATCAGACTTCAGACTGCTGAAGAATATGGTGCTGACAACATCTTCCTAATCTCTTCCTTGGATGAGGGACACGATCTCTTGCTCAACTTGAAATGGTTGGCTGATGGAATGCTAACTGGTTTGGCATTGTTCATGTTGAACCGTGCAAGCACTTGTTCAATATACTTTTCTTGAGATAGCCATAACCACCGGTTCTTCCTGTCTCGAGTGATCTGCATTCCCAATATTTGTTCTTCCGATCCCAAGTCTTTCATGTCAAAAGACTTAGAGAATTCCTTCTTCAGCTGGTTGATCTTTGTTGCGTCTTTCCCCACGATCAGAATATCGACTATATATAGTAGAAGAGTAACGAAATTTCCGTTAGAAAACTTTTGAATGTAGACACATTCATCTGCTGAAGTTTTCTTGTACCCTTGACTCGCCATGCATGAGTAAAACTTCTTATACCACTACCTAGGTGCCTGCTTCAGACCGTACAAGCTTTTCAAACCTCAAAACGTTCCGGCTGCTCCATGTAGATTTCTTCCTCTAAGTCTCCATGAAGAAAAGTTGTCTTTACATCCATCTGTTCAAGCTCCAAGTTCATACTGGCGACCATTCCAAGTATGACTATAATTGAAGTCATTTTGACTACTTGTGAAAATATCTCGTCAAAGTCAATCCCTTTTTTCTGTTGGAATCCTTTGACTACAAGCCGTGCTTTGTGTTTCATCACTTTTCCGCTGCCATCCTTTTTCAGCTTGAACACCCATTTATTTTTCAGTGCCTTCTTACCTCGTGGAAGTTCTACGATCTCATAAGTCTGATTTTTCTGCAGAGACTCCATTTTATCTTGCATTGCGAGAAACCACTTTTCTTTGTCCTTATGAGATATTGCTTCATGGAAACTCTCTGGTTCTCCATCTTCAGTAAGTAGAAGGTACTCGGATTCTGGATATCTTCTCGATGGAATCCGACCTCGTTCAGATCTACGAACTTTCAGAATAATCTGAGGAGATCCACCATCATCTTGGCCTTGTGATGGTCCTGGAACGTCTGTCAGATGGTGTTGTGGCTCCCACTGCTCAGCACCGTCACTTTCCTCATTGTCTTCTACTTCTGGCATATTTTTTGGCACATCACCATTTCTCATGAATTGTTCTGTTGCTGCTTCTGGCATCTGATTTGCAATATTTGTCTTTTGAGACACTGTAGGTTTTTCAATGTCATCAATTGTCTAACTTTCATGCAAAATCACGTCCCTACGTCTGATCACCTTTTTCTCCTTTAGATCCCATAACCTGTATCTAAATTTTTCATCTCCATAGCCAATGAAAATGCATGGAGTAGTCCTTGCATCTAGCTTCTGCCTGAGCTCCTTAGATACATGTACGTACACCAAACACCCAAATACTCTCAAGTGAGAGTATGATGGATCCTTTCCAGACCAAAGTTTCTCCGGAACTTCAAAATCCAATGGTACTGATGGAGATTGATTGATCAAGTAACAGGCAGCTCTAACTGCTTCTCCCCATAATGGCTTTGTCAGCTTACCCATACTGAGCATGCTCCGAACATGTTCCATGATTGTTCGGTTCATTCTTTCAGCTACACCATTGTGTTGAGAGGTGTGTGGGACCATCGTCTCATGTCGGATGCCATATGATATGCAATAGGCATTGAACTACCTGGAAGAGTATTAACCTCCATTGTCACATCGAAGACACTTCAACTTCTTTCCTGTCTCACATTCTACTATGACATGGAATAGTTTGAAGTAATCAAACAACTGGTCCTTTGTCTGCAAGAAATATACCCACACCTTTCGAGAAGCATTATCGATGAACGTTAGAAAGTATCGGTTGCCGCTGAGTGATTCAACCTCCAAGGGACCACAAACATCAGAGTGTACTAGACAAAGTAACTCTGATCTTCTCATTGAAGAGGAATTAAACGAGACTCTATGCTTCTTACCAAACAGATAATGATTGCAAGGATCTAGTGCAGCATCCTTGTCCACATTGATAAGCTCCTTCTTCAATCAGGGTAGACAACCCTTTCTCACTCATGTGGCCGAGTCTCTGATGCCATAAATTTTGAGAAGCCTCCTTTATCACTACATTGAGGCTGTCTGTGAATATCTTCACATGAGTTTTGTATAACGTGCCACAAATATATCCTCGAGCGACTGTCATAGCGCCTCTTGACAATTTCC
>JAOTQR010136493.1:0-21216 GCA_025774065.1 Solanum ossicruentum | reverse complement strand
ATACTGTCATGTTTTATGTATTATTAGTCGATCTAGTCGCTCTTTTTTGGTTCCTTCCCTTTCATTTGTCATATCTAATTCTATCGGCTTTTGGGTTTTGAGATGAGGGTCCAGAGAAAACAACCTCTCTACTTCTATGAGGTAGTGGTAAGGTCTGCGTATACTTACCCTCCCCAGACCCCACTTGTGGGATTTTACTGGGTATGTTGTTATTGTTGTTGTTATCTTTTGAGGGTGAGCCCGGAAGATGTCTTAGCCCCTGTTCTACTCTTTGTTAGAGGTGTTTTTAGATATGAATTGTATGCTATGAACTTGACTCCTATTATGCTTTTGTATTATTGAAGACTTCCCTTAGTCCCTTATTCCCTTCTATGTGTTGATGCTTGTAGTACTGATGAGATAGAAGTCCTAAGCCTTTATTTCTCCCTATAGTGTGAGTTATACTTACCCACCCCTTAGACATTACTTGATATGTGCTCATGCTAATCCTCTTCCCTATAACATCCCCATAGCTTGCGTTCAAAGTCTCGCTTCCCACTAGAATTCTGTGTTTGTTGTTTAATTATGATTCCGCAACAAAGGATATGCCATGTATGCTAAATAGGCTTGTTTGGGGTTCCTTCGGGTTCCACATTCACCATGTCACACTTAGCCACTAGGTTTGGGTCATGACACAATGCAAACATAAAATTGTAATGTCATTATGTATGAAGTTGTAATGCCATCATTCATCAAATTTAGAAGTCTCTATGCATGGAATTGCAATATCCGCGTTCAAAGAATGCAAGACATGGTCAATAAATTACGCTCAATATGAAGTTGAAACCAAAGTATCATATGAAAACACATGTGACAGAACGAAGACATCAAATTATAAACTTTGTGTGAGAGAGCCGTAACCAACATAGAAGACTATGTGAGCTACTACATGGAATCTAGCATAACTCTCTATATTGACATAAGGAGACCACTTGCTGAGTGGAGCTCCGTCAACTTGAGCATGCATCTTTCTTCATCACTAGGCCTTTCGTGGATCTACTAGCTAGACTAAAAGGGCTCCAATGGAGAGACATAGTTAAGAGGGCAAGGTGTTACTACTAGGGTTCCCTTACTAAACATCACGTCAATGCCTCATAAGTTGCTAAGTCAATCCCACATAATACTTTAGAAAACATAAGCATAGTAATGTAATGTAACATAGAATCATAGGTAGCTAGCTCATAGGAGTAGCTTGATATCTCGAAAATTAACCAAGTGATTATTGGCCTTTCACATTGAGGGTGCATCTTAAATATCACGACCCAAGGCTAGGTGCTAGATGTGACACGACGAATAGGGAACCCGAAGGGATCCCAAACAAGCCTCTTAGCATATCATTCACACATCCTTGGTCACAGAAGCAAAATAAACATCAACAAGTGGTATAATCAAAAAGGGAAGCGGGACTAAGGGAAGTCTTTGAAAATTATAAAAACATAAAAGAGTCAAGCTCATAACATATACAAAGTATAGTATTTACAGCACCTCTAACTTAGAATAGAGTAGGGGACAAGACACTTCCCAGGCTCACCCTCATGATAATAATTATTCAACATAAGAAGGAGTCTTAACATAACATGAAATAAGTAGATATTGTCCTCGGAATTGAGGAATCACCAAAGTTTTCTCCGAGAACCGAATAAGCCACGTGGAGGAGGGTGATCAAAAGGAGCTCCGATCCCTACATGGTAATATCATGTAGGCATAGAGTATGCGTTAGTTCTTGGAATGTACTAAGTATGCGGGTCGTAATGCAACAAAGATATGATCACAATAATAAAAATGCATACATATAGGCAATAGATATAATCTAAATATGACATATATGATCGGTTCTTGTAATAACACATGCATGTAAATCATTCAACTTACATAATACATAATACATATGTGGGAAGAGACCTTAACCGACATAGACCAAGCCAGCTACTACTTGGAATCCAAGGCATGACACCCTCATAGTAAGGTGATCGAGCCATGTCACCCCCTCGTCAAGGTGATCGAGGCATGTTACCCCCTCGACAAGGTGTGCACTACATTCCATGGTAAACCATACAATGAATAATTTAAGGCATATCATCTCCTCGAAAAGGTGATTGAGGCATGTTACCCCCTCGACAAGGTGTGGTATAACTAGATGGATCCACTAGAAATCCATAAGAGAGAATTTATATAATTCTATGTGGCACATAGTTTAGGGACTAAAGACTTTATATAAGGACCCCTTGAGTCGAGCCCCCATCTTAAGCCTCAATAGGTGCTAACTCTAATCCCATGGAATACTTGAAATAGTCATAACTTTAATGATAACTTGAATACTTGTAAGAGACATGATAACATGACATGAGTAGCTCAATCACATGCTTGACCTCTGCTAATGAGCTTAACTTGAACATGAGGGTAAAGTATTAATCATGCTTGATCTCTCAACTTGACATGAATGGCTCACTAGAGAGTAAAATCTTGAAATAGGGCTCAATTCGTTACTTGCAACATCATGGATACTTTTCATGAAATTAATACGTGCTTGAAAGCCCTTAATCATCATGAAGTCACTTGACTTGTAAATCATGTAAACAACTTGAGAATTCTTGTCATGTAATTTCATTGAACACATGATGGGTTCATGATACTTGTTCAAAATCATGCAACTCAAGAGTATAATAAAATGAGTAAAATCAATTCAAAATCAACCCACCAATATTGTAGTAAAACCTCAATTTGGGTATCATGAAATCCATATGAAAAGCTCATAATTTTCAAAGGTCAAATCATGCATAGTCTCAATAGACATAAATCAACTCATGGAATATGTTTAAATTAGAAATTCATGCATACTCAATCAATACATGATAAAACCCCAACATAATTTATGTTTATATTTCATAATGAATGATAGCCATAAGTTATACAACTTGAAATCATGCAACTTTCATAAAAAGAGAAGGTTGGGCTCCATGGGTGGAAGGACCCATGGATGAAGACCCACATACCTTAAGCCTTGAATCCCTTGAGTTGAACGTGCAGGAGACTTGAAGCTTGGGTGGGTTCTAGAGTTCCAGAATTGAGCCTCAAATCCTTGAATTTGAATAAGAGATTTGATAGAGTCTTTGAGAGGTTTTAGAGAGGGCTTTATGAGTTATAGAGTTGAAAAATGGCTAAGTATGGGAGATTTCACGTTTAAATGGGCATGGGGCTATGACCCCAATGCCCTTGGATGAAATAAGAAAACCAAGAAAAATATTACACCGGTTCGCGCCCCAGGAGCGACACGGACTAGATGCAGGCCAATAAATACACTAGTCCATGCCAGGCGCGTTGCAGCCTGGGTGCGAATAACACTGGAGTTCAAAAAATTAGCAAAAAGTATTTTTCACTACGGGTCTTCTACAATCCGAGTTATACCTATTTCCCACTCAATTTTTCTCCCTGATCGAGAACATGAAGTCATATTTTTAGAATCATGCATGAATTTTGAGATATATAGAAATTACAATTATGGGGCATTACGAAGCACACGAGGGGCATTTCATTAAACATCTTCTAGGAGTAGTTGCAACATGCTTACATCTTTGATAACATTCATAACTTTAAATCTTACTTTTTGTCCTTATTGTCAATATCATGCAAATTCAACATGAACTTAGTGGGTCTGTGCAATGACTTGAAATCGTATGATTTAATGGAGTAATTGTCACCACCCAAGCCTAGGGCCTAGGAGTGCCACGGTGAATGCTGATCCGAAAGGGACCCCAAACAAGACTCTTAAGTATACATGACACATCTTTAGTTTCAGAAACAAAAGTAAACAACAAACACATAATTTTAAGGGAAACGAGGCTTTGAACTCAAGCTATGGGGATGTTATAAGGAAGATGATGTCACCCAAGCTACACCTCTTTTTTAGGCTAAATCAGTTGTTTTCAAGATAAATAATCTAACCGAGGTTAGGATTGAACCCACAGGGAGTATGGTAGACTTAGAAGAATTCAAGGTAATTCGAGTTGATTAACTGACTTATCTTCCCAAGGGAGGGGGGGTTGTAACAACTATGAAAAGTAATCCTAAACTAAGACAAGTGTTAGATCAGTATGAAGAATATCTAGGGAATTATGTTCCCCATGATTCCCTAACCAGTATTACCAAATAACCGAATTCTTTTCCAGTGTATAGCATGTAGAACAGTAAGTGAAGTTCACCAAATCATTTGTCCTAGGAGAGAGGCGAATTTCACTATGTGATGTGGTCCATCCTTTCGATGTGACATTACTAACCTTTACCTATTATTCCAGTACAACCTCCCCTTCAAGTATGGTTGATTATACTAGAAGCATCAATCGAATCTTATTAATTAATCTTTATTCCTATTCATTACTACCTTGATCCAATCAGTAACACTAGGCGAGTTCTAATGTTAGGTATCGTTAAAAAGCGTTCAATACAAAGAGAAGTAAGAAATACATGCATGCACACTTTTCAAGAATTATGAATTATCATGTTTTATCTTATTAGTTTTTCATAGTTTTCACAATCCTAGATGTGGATTTAGCTACTCATGATCAGTGTAGATGTAACATTTATGAATCTGAAAAACATAATTGAGCACTTACACAAGATAATTAAGCACATGAGATCCAAACTCATCACCAAAAATCACAAGATTAAATTAAAAGACAAAGTAGGGTTTTACAAGTGTTTCTCTTAAGCTCTCTACTGTTCTCTACTGTCCAGTGACGTTCAATACGAAAAATAGCCTGAAAAACCTATTTATAGTCTTTTAAATAAAAAACCAAAATAGATTATAAGAACTGGGTTAGTAGACTCTATGAGAGCTTTTACGAGCCATATAATGTTTTACGACCCATAGTTGGGCTTTCGTGAATTGCTTTTTCAAATCTAGGTTAACTTCTATGATGTCCTTCTATGGCCCGTATAAAGTTCTACGACCCATAGGGAGTTTCTTCTGATGACTATTCATCAACTCTCCACTTTCTAATCCTCAGGGCATGACACTAAGTTTATGGCTTGTAAAATCTTCTATGACTCATCTATATATTCATAGACTTAACTTTAGAAAAATTACTCTTTATTGGAATTTTACATGAAACCAGATCTATGGCATGTAGAATTCTCTATGGCCCGTAAGATCTTGTGAAACCTTTGCTTTAGAAAAGTCTACACACTTAGCCCAAAAATTGTGTGAACTCTATAATCCTGCAAAACAAACATAAAAACACATCAAATATACTAACATCGCTTTGAGAACACACAAGATTCCAAGTTTTAAGAATCAAAAGTTCTATATTTTGACATCACATCAACACCCTCAGCATAAATTATTGCTTGTCCTCAAGCGATAGACTCAATCTGCATAAGCAATATGGTAACACACAGACCTCAATCTAATGGCATACATCACATCAAACTCAAGCACATATGCCTACACCACTTTAAAATACATCAGATAGCTTTCAAGCAAACCCATACAGATCAACATATCTGATAGTGCAATTACGACAAGAAAGGTAATTATAAACAAGCCACAATCACTGAGATAGTCTAGTGTCAAAAGTGCAATGCAAGTGTCCTCATAGAAAGAAGTCCCATATTTCTCTCATAATGATATTTTCAGATGTAATCTGGGGACTATGCAACATCACTGACTCTTACAAAAGACATACAAAACCCATGCTCAATACCGTATACCTGCACCTATACTCATGACTATTACCTTTGACTACTTGTACTAGGATCACTTTAGGACTTTATTGGTGTGTAACATAGGCTTAGGGGGCTTTAGTATGGTGTTTTTGGAACATAGTGACTATAGGCCCTCCTTGACACTGTATTTATCAACACTTTTGCCCTGCCAACATTGTTATTTCTCCCTTGTTCTCTCTTTATGCTATTTCAAGATTTTCTTAGTGCCTTATTCTCATTTTTCAGCATTTTGCCTTTTATTTTCACATAATTTTTCTTTTTCAGCTTATTGATTAGGCATCACTCATTTTTCTTGCACCCGACACATTTTTTCTCCTTTTACATTTACCACTAGTTTTGCCCCTCATTTTATGTTTACCCTTACACCAACCACGCTCAACTTAGGCTTTTGGCCTAAGTCGAGGTGCACAATATCCAATCTAGGAACCAGGGCTACTTTTGGTAGCCACCCTTAACTTAGGCTTTTTGCCTCAATCATGGTGCACAATATTCAAGGAAAGACCAGGCCTAATTTTAGGGTTTTACATCTAATAAGGCTAGGTAGCTCAGGTTTTTACAAAGAAAAGTACATATAAGACTTAAACATTAGGATTAGGGGATATTTCACTCATTTGGTTAGTCATGTAGGCTAAGTGAACTTTTATGAACAATGACCTAACATCCTTTCCTAACCAACTAACCTACAGTCTAAGTTAGAGTAATAGGGAAAGTTTTAAATTGTAACATAATACATGAATTTCGCAAAAAACTCACACCTCATATGACACTGATTACATATCAACAAAGACTCTTCGATCATACTTTTCATCTCAACGTTATCCTTACTTATCAGAATAAGCACTGTCATCAATCAAACATGCATGGTTGCTATAAAGAGTAACTGATAAAATTTTGGTGGGTATTATTTTTCACACAAAAACACATATATGCCATCGATATTAGTTCTATATGCTATCAATACTACCTGCACATCCCAAACATGCCAGTGCAACAGAAATTAAATATCCATGGGGAAAATGAACACAGGCAAGAAAACTCCTAGGATTCAAATATTAGGATACTTATTGGCCAAGGTTGATCAGACTTCACTGGCCTATAACTACCCACACGCCATCGAAAAAAGAGGTGTATTGTCCTCAATGCTTAGAAAAAATGCAAAATAAAGCATAGGGGTTACAAAAAATAACATACTTGGTCGCTTAAGCATCAATATACCTTTAATTGCTCCTCAAAACACTTGATTTATAGTCGCGACACGACATAGACACTTTCGGTACTTAAACTCTATCAAGTGCCCAAATATAATCAATATTAACTTGCATAGAAGGATCAATGGTACTTTTACCACCCTGAGTAGTGACTGCCTTACACTACTCATCAGTTTTTAGGTTCTGCACTATGTTGCTGGGCAATGTGCCTCTCTGATGTTGATTCAGTTGAGTTGATACTTAACAAAACTGTTTCTCTAGCTATTTGATAGCAACATAATGAGATTCGATCTTCTAATTTATGCTGGAGATGTCAGACTTAATCCCTCTCAAAGTCTCATCCTGTGTTTCAACCTTCTTAAACAGTTAGTCAAGCATCTATTCAACCTGAAACTACTTGCACCATTATGATGATTGTGTGGTGGCACATAAGGACCATTTCTGTAGCTATCTCTACGTCCCCAATCTGCATCTCTATCTTGGCCCCCATTCCTGTGGTAGTAACCTCCGCGATTGTCTTTGAAATGAACTAGTTCCTGGATCTGCTTGATCAACACCTCCATGTTGGTAATATTTTGAGCAAGTGCTTACATTATCTTCTCATTTATCCTCACTTGCACCAAATTTATGCTGACAACACACAAGCTTTTAGTAGGGGATCTTTTCCTTGGCCCCCATGCTCAATTCGTCTTGGCCACCCTTTCTAGTTGCGCACTAATCCTTGCAAATGGTTGATCTAAAAATATGCCCCTATGATGGTATCAGTATATGCTTGGCTATTTACGTCCAGGGCACTGTAGAAGATCTCTACTAGGGCATCATCAACAATGTTGTGGTCAGGGACATTTCTCAAGCACTTTGTAAATCGCTTCCATGTAGTATTGATTGAGTCACCAGGAAGTTGTTCAGGGTTGTTGATTTTATCTTTCAAGTTGAGCTTCTTCGATCTTAGGAAGTACCTCTCCAAAAAGGCCTTCTGTAACTCAGCCTAACTAGTGATCAAACTCTGCGAGAGCTTGGATAGCCATAGTGCTGCATTACCTATTAGAGATAATGGGAAGACACGAAGTCCACAACATCTATAGACAAATTTGTGTTCCCATTACACTCTTACAAACAAACACAATTTTGTGTAGATGACTATGTAGATCCTCTAATAGTAGGCCCGAGAACAACCCATAGTTCTGCAACATTTGAAGCAACCCACTCAAAACTATGTAACATCCATAGCCATAGGGTTCAGCCGACATAGGTTCCACGGATAAGCTTCGTCATTGAAGTCCATTGGCTATGGATCAATGTACTCAAGAGGAGGTGGGTTGTCATTATTTGTATTCTCATTTTGGTTCAGAGCTGCATTCGCCCCATTGTTTGCATTATCTTGGGCCATCCTTCTTAGTCTTCTCCGACTCTCTGGGTCAAACAGAGTCAAGGGAATGCCTCATCTTTGCGTATTAGGCATATACTACACCTGTACCCTGAAATAAAAAGAAATAAAAAAATGTAAAATGAGGAGAATAAGGATTAATTCCCAAACTACTTGAATTAAACAAGTCTAGTCGTATTCCCCAGCAACGGCGCCAAAGGGCTAGCTTGGATCCCCAAAGTCCTAATTTCCCTAAGTGAAGGAGACCTCATAAAGGAGAGTGCTTAGCCAGGTCCAATTCTTTCTTCACTTGTGGAAAGCTCGACCACCATGATAAGGATTGTAGGAGTGGAGGTGCAAGGCCACAAGGTCAAATGGGTCCAATTCAAGGCGCCCAAAGGACCAATTGGTTCTATGCTTTTCATGGTCGCTAAGAGGTCGAAGAGGCTTCAGATGTGGTTACTAGTATGTTAAGATTTTTTGATTATGATGCATATGCACTTTTAGACTCGAGAGAAAATTTGTCCTTTGTAACCCCATTCTTACATATAAGTTTCATGCACGTCCTGAAGTTCTCCATGAGCCCTATAAGGTGAGTAAACTAGTGGGTGAGTCTATCATAGCCTGAAGAGTTATAGGGGCTGTCCCATTTCTATTCTGCATGAAGTAATCTCATATGACTTATTTGACATATCTATGGTAGACTACAATGTAATATTGTTGATGGATTGATTACATGCTTCCTATGCCTCTGTTGATTATAGAACAAGTACGGTTAAATTCTAATTCCCTAATGGGCCAATTCTTGAAAGGGAGGGTAGCAACTCTTCATATAGGGGTCGATTCATTTCTTTTATTAAAGCTCAGAAGATGATTTCCAAGGGTTGTATCTACTACTTGGTGAGGGTCAAGGATATCCCTTCCAAACTTTATTCCCTTGAGTTAGTCCCCATTGTAAGTGATTTCCTAATGTGTTCCCAGATGAGTTACAAGGTGTCCCTCCCAAAAAGGAGAAAGATTTTGGTGTGGATCTTTTGCCTGATACTCAGCCTATTTTGCCTGATACTTAGCCTATCTCAATCCCTCCTTATAGAATGGCTCCTGCAGAATTGAAGGAGTTGAAGGAGCAACAGAAGGACTTGTTGGAGAAGAGTTTCATCAGACCTAGTCGATCTCCATGGGATGCCCTGGTGTTAGTTTTAACAAAAAAGGATGGGTCACTCCATATGTGCATTGACTACCGATAGCTCAAAAAGGCCACTATCAAGAGTAAGTATCCTCTCCCGAGGATAGATGATTTTTTCATCAACTATAAGGGGCCACTCGTTTCTCCAAGATTGAATTGAGATCTGATTATCACCAATTGATGGTGAGAGAAGATGACATCCCTAGGATGGCTTTACGAACTAGGTATGGTCATTTTGAATTTGTGTGATGTCGTTTGGCCTCACTAATGCACTAGTGATATTTATGGACTCATGAACAGGGTGTTCAAGCCTTACCTTGACATGTTCATTATGGCGACTATTTGATATTCTTATGAGTATCAATCATTTAGGCTAATTGGATCCAATATCACACCTTTAAGGCGTAAAGACATAAACATCATTTCTCTGGTGGCACATAGTTATGAGACTTGAGGATTTATATAAGGACCCTCGGAGATAGTCCCCCTCACAAAAGTCCACTTGATGGTAAGTCATATTCCGCGAAATACATAAATCATGCATATACATAGCCTTTAACATAGTTCATACTTAATTAAAATCATACTTCCCTAATTCATATAGCTTTCATGAAAACATCATATCATAAGAATAATCCATTTAATTTGCTTTTTATCATAGTATGGGTAGACATTACCACCTTAACATCGTCATCATAAACATTAGGGTTGTATCACCCTCTTTATCATGACATCATCATCACTTTCATAACATCATCATCATCATTTAAAACATATGTTTTCATACTTCAGATCATAGCCATAGAAGTTCATAACTTTATCATAAGAGACTAGCGGTAAGTGTGGGTCCATAGACAATTGAGTTAAAATCATGCAATTTAATAGGATTCATAGACAAAACATGTAACTAAAATCAAATTGGATCATTGATGAAGGAACCCATATCAAGTCATTAAGCACTAATCATGCATACCTTGAAATCACATACTTTTGCTTGAAAATCATATACTTAAATGCCCCAAAAGGCCCCAAAAATGTGCTTCAGAAATAACTATAATCATTATTTCTATATATCTCAAAATCCATGCATGATATCGAAAGTCTGACTTCATATTCTTGATCAGAGGGAAAAATTGAGTGGGAAATGAGTATAACCCCAATTTTAGAGAACCCATAGTGATAATCGTTATTTTAATATATCTCAAAATCCATGATTTTTGCCAAACTTTCAATTTCTAGTAGGGGTCAACGATGCCTCTGCGATGCGGACCCATCACGGAGATGTGTTAGCACTTCTTTAATTCTCCTATTTCGGCCTAAGGCATTGGGGTCTTGGACCCACATCCATTTATGCATGAAAACACCTATACTTAGCCATTTTCAACTCTATATCACTCAAGACACTCTCAAAACCCTCTCTAACACTTAACCAAATATTTCATCCAAATTCAAGTGTCCCAAGCTTAATTTCAGATCTCAAGAACTTCATCAAGCTTCAAGTTTTCATCCAAATCTACATCAACGAAATCCCCAAATTTGAGGTCTATGATGTCACGACCCAAGCGTAGGGCTTAGATGTAACCTGCTAATGGAGAACCCGAAGGAACCCCAAATAATGGTCACGGAAGCAATTAAAATGATAATAAAAGATAAGCATAAAAAAGGGGAAATTGGGACTAAGGGAACACCTTTCATATTATACACAACAAGAGTCAGTAGAGTCAAGGCTCATAGCATAGTTACACCATACGTCCAACAACACCTCTACTACATAAAGATAAGATCAGGGGCCAAGATAAAGTAACCGGGCTCACCCTCATAGAAAAAATAGAAAATAAAGAAGAGTGTCCCAATACATAATAAGATAATTATAGACCAAGGTCCCCGAAATGGAGGACTCACCAACAAGCTTGAGAGAAGTCATACTAGCCACGTGGAGGAGGATGCTCAAGTGGGGCTTCGATTCCTACATTGTAATATCATGTAGTCAAGAGTATGCATTAGTACCTTTGAATGTACTAAGTATGTGTGATGCAAGAGATAGGTAAAACACTTGAAATGCATAATTATAAGTAAAGGATAGGTATAACATCAATATGATATGCATGCTCAATGCTCAAGGTAAAACATACTAGTAAATCATGATCAAAGAATATAAACTCAATATGAGAAACATACTCAAACCCCTTTGTACAACCTTCATGAAATGGGCCAAATGACCCCCATTCACCTTACGGTATAACCTTTTTGGAGAGTGTTATCAATACCCCTACCTATGACACAG
This sequence comes from Solanum ossicruentum, assembly GCA_025774065.1. Lineage (NCBI taxonomy): Eukaryota > Viridiplantae > Streptophyta > Magnoliopsida > Solanales > Solanaceae > Solanum > Solanum ossicruentum. Next base: position 9,412 of record JAOTQR010136493.1, on the reverse strand, counting down.
ACTTTTTGGTAAGTAGTATAAGAAGTTATCTACTTTAGATATTGTCTTTTGGGTAGGAACCATGATTCATTCTCTCTTACAACATGGCTTTTTTAATAAAATGTTCACACCTTACAATATGATCTTTTTGGTGGGAGCTTTAGTCTTTCTACCTTGTGGAATGACCTTTTCGGTGGGATGTCCATACCTTACAATATCATCTTTTCGATAGGCAAAATTAGATATTCTACCTTACGACATGGCCTTTTTGGTAGGGTGTCCACACCTTACGATATGATCTTTTCGCTAGGAATCATTAAACACTCTACCTTATGGCATGGCCTTTTAGGTAGGATTCATAGAACTGTCTCGTCAAACCATTACATTCAAATCATCAAGAAAGAACTACTCCTTTTCTCAAGAACATAACAAACATAAGAACCCAACAACAAAATGCAATACCATAGGTACTACTCCATGAAACAACTCATATAAACATCCCTATCATCATCACGAAGTCATCATATACCTCTCCTCATTATACATCATATGCATACAATTATCTCATCACCATTACATCATTATTTCATCATCATATAATCATCATAACACTATTTAACTCATAAGACATGTATTGGACCTTCAATTCCTCAGGAAACCCTAGCCAGGCATTTTATCAAACACTTGGCAGGTGTGTAATGGGGGTAAAAGACCATGCAATTTAGAGATGAAATCATGCAAGAAAATCCATAATAAAACCATCATTCAACAACTTGTAACAACCTCAAAACATACACATCAAAACCCTTCATCAAATCTTACTTTAGATCCAACATTTAAAGCTCAAAACAACATGCTAAAACAACCATACTTTCATGAACTCAAATCACCGTGCAGGAAATTTCTTAATGTGCAAGACCCACATATAAAAATCAACTTTTAATTATGCAATATTAGCTAAAAAAAGAGGCTTAGGCACCATGGATGAAAGGACCCAATGGTTCAACACCACATACCTTGACCTTGAAGATTTTCTTGAAGAAGACTTTAATGGAGACTTGAAGCTTGAAGGAATTCCTTAGATCTGGATGAGGGTTTTGGGACTTGAATCTTGAGGGAAATATTAGTCTAAGAGTTTGAGTGAGTATTGAGGAATGTTTAGGATAATATAAGGGTGAAATAAGGCTAAGTATATGTAAAAACACATTTGGAACACTTAGGCGCAAGACTTAGAAGTCTTGGACTGAAAAAATAAAACTGGGCCAAAATAACACACTTACGACTCGCACCAGTGTCACACACCACATTCTGGAAATTACATTTTGCCATTTTTGTATTTTGATATGGTTGCTCTAAAATCACGATTAAACCCTCTTCCCCCCTAATTTGGACTACTGAACAAGTATATGAAGTCGAATTTTCGAATAACAAACGTATTTTGAGATATGTGGAAATTAAAATTTCATCCATTCCAAGGTACATTTTTGGGCACTTATTGGGGTCACTACTTGTGGGTTTCAACCATTGGGTCCTTTTACCCATGGTGCCTAACCTTCATTTTTATGAAAATTGCATGTTCCTAAGTTGTACTACTTATGACTATTGCTTCTTCTGAATTATGATTAAAAAATATGTTGGGTTTTTATGAAATATTGATTAGAAACAGATATCTACCTATTTCAAACTTATACTATGAGATAGTTTGTATATTGTAACTATGCATGTTTTGGGCTATGAAACTATGATCTATTATGATATTTGGTGATGAATTTCAAGGTATGTTACATGAGGGTTTTACTATGTGTTGGTGGGTTGATTTACATTAAGTTTTCTCATATTACTTTACTCTTGAATTGTATAAATTTGAACTAGCATTGCACACCCGCCAAGTCTTTGATAAAATGTCTTGATAAGGATTCTTGAGCTATTGATGACCTATTGTAAGAATTATGTATCAAGTGACTATATGATGATTAAGGGAATGTATGTATGTATTGAATTCACGAAAAGTATCTATAGTTTTGCAAGTTGACAACACCTTGTTAGGGGGTGGCATTCCCAACCACCTTGTCGAGGGGGTGACATGCTTTGACCATCTCGTCGGGTGGTGACATGCCCATACTACCACATCGAGGGGTATGTACCTTGACCACCTCGTCAGGGTGTGATATGCCCGTACTACCATGTTGAGGGGTAGGTACCTCAATCACTTTCCAAGCGGTGACATGCCTTGGATTTCGAGTAATAATTGCTTAGTCTATGATTGTGGTCTTCTCCCACACAATTATTATATTCTATGCACGATATATGATTTACAAGCATGTTTTGCTTAAAGCATTAATCATGCATGCCATATTGATATTATACTCATCCATTATTTATGATTATGCATTTTCACTATATTGGCTTATGTCTTTTTGCATTGCATCCTACATACTTAGTATATTCAAATGTACTAATGCATACTCTATGCCTACATGATGTTACCATGTAGGAACTGGAGCACCTCATGATCATCTTCCACGAGGCTAGTTTTGGCATCTTGAAGATAAGCTTTGGTGAGTCCTCAAGTTCGGAGACACTAGCTGTGCTACTCTTACTTTTGTTCTCTCTTTATGTTGAATGTTTGATACTATAAGGGCGAGCCCGAAAAGTGTCTTGCCCCCAACCCCAAAGCTATGCTAGAAGAGTTGTTGGAATAATTGATATAATTATGCTATGATCTTGACTCTTGAATGTTTTATGATTATCCAAGACTTCCCTTAGTCCCGTTTCCCTTCTTTATCTCTCTTGTTTTTGATGTTTTGCTTCCGCGATCAATGATGTATAATTGATATGCTAAGAGCTTTTTTTGGGGTTTCGTCAGGTTGCCTATTGACCGTGTCACGTCTAGGCCTCGTCTTGGATTGTGACATATACATCATGAAGTCCATCATAATTCATACATAATTAGACACAAAAGTCATATAGGAATCATAATCCATGCATTAGGAATCGTAGCTTAAAAGCCCATAAGAAATTATCATGAAAATTTGATTAAAAGAAGGGTTTTGGTTTAGGCTTCATAGATGAAACTAATCCTTGAATGAAGCCCTACATACCTAAAGTAGAATCCTTAGAATTGAAAAAGAAAATTTGAAAATCCTTAATCAAACCTTCAAGCTTTAACTTTAATGGAACCCTTGACTAGAGAGAGAAATATTAGAATCCTTGGGTGAAATCTGAGGATTAAAAGCTGTGAATGAATTGTATGTCCACTTATGGATTGTAAGTCACCTCCATAAACCAAACTTCAGGTCATTGTTCCAGCCAACTTTTCTGTACTCAAGGCTTTTAAACTGGGGGTCATTACAGTGACATTATCTCTATGAGGTACATGTTCACATATTCACTAACTATAAGAGTTTGCAATATGTGTTTAGCGAAAGGGACTTGAATCTAAGACAATAAAGATGGTTGGAAATTTAAAGATTATGATATGAGTGTGATATATCACCCCGACAAGGCTAATGCTGTTAAACATCGCCTCGTAGCTTTGGGGATATCAAAGTTGGTGTTCAGTAATTTCAGATGTGTTATGAGATGAAAGGGACTTACGACTCACGGATCAACTTATGGCCTATAATTGGGGTTTCGTAGGTCGATTTCGATAGTTAAAATAGGGGATAGTTTTGTCATTTTTGTGCTTTTTATTCTAAACTACATCATTTTTGGAGTAGGTAGGGGGCCATAAATCAGCCTATAAGTCTTAAGAAGCCCCATCCTTTTCATTCTCTCAACTCTAAAATTTTCAAAGTTAGAAAGGCACTTAAGAACAAGTTAGGGCAAAGCTCAGATTTCTAAGTTTTCTTCCTCAAAGGCTTCAATTTGGTGTCTCTATAGTTTCCTCAAGGTATGTGAGCTGATTTATACATATCCTTCCATCCATAAAGTTCCTTATTAAGTGTTTTACCTTTTCTTTAAGTATCTCAAGTTTATGTGCATGTTTATGATGATTTCATGATATTTATGTTATTAAATTATACTTATGAAGTTTAACATCTATTTTGCTATGCATATATATTCATATTTGACTAATAGTGATGATTCCATGATGGTATTTGATGTGATAAAGGTTGGGCATTTTTTAAGTTCCTTTTAAAGAGAAATTTCCTTATGACTTATGCAATTTATGATTATTCCATAATAAAGCCTAACCTACCTAGTTTTCAAGTAAAGCTTTCTATGATTTATGATCATGATTAGGGAATTGATGAAGAGTTCAAAAGATAAGTTTATCAAAGATATGAGTATGATGATAATTTCCCAAAAAGATGTCTAAGAAAGGTCCCCAAGATGAAAGGACAATTGTCACTGGGTGGTTCCTAAGTTTGAGCTACTCCTATAGTTGCTACTTATGATTCTAAGTTGAAATATAAAGATTTCCGTGGAATGACTTAGCACTAAAAGTGACATTGCGGTGGAATTTGGAAAAAGAACCTTAAAAAAAAACCCTTTGTCGCACTAACTATGTGCCACCGTAGGAGCCCTTGGAGGCTATACTAGAGGATCCATGTAGCCAATTTATGTTATTATGATGTATGCAAAAGTTGATGGAGTTCCACCTGACAAGTGTCTCCCTGTGCCAACGTAGAGGGTTTTATTGGATTCCATGTAGTAGCTCATATAGTCTTAGATGCTGATTAAGGTCTATTCCCAGAAGCCTTGTGCTCTTATGTTATATTTCCTCTACATGTGCCTTCGTATGCATTATCTCATATTCATCTTGATCCATATTACTTGTCCATGCTTAAGCTAAATTTATGTATCTTTTATCATATTTATACTTATATGTTATGTTTAATAATGATAGCATAACAATTTCATCCATGCATTGCATCTTATATTCATAGTACATTCAAATGTACTAATGCATGTTTTTCCTACATTATTTAACCATGTAGGGGTGGGCACTCCTCCACTAGCCCATGGCTAGTACTTAGCATTCAAGACTATCTTTATTATTCATGGTAAGCCATTAGTTCGGGATTCCTCAACTTTTCATTCTATCTTATATCTTTGCTTTGATTTAAGATGATGTATTTATAGCCCTTCCAAGGCATTTACTTTCTATGTTGCAATGTTTTGGAATTCTTTCCATTTGATGGATATCGACCATTACCGGTCCTATATACTATGATGTAGCTAGTATGCTTATGGACAAACACAATGATTGTAGTATTTCAACTTCTTTTTAATGTTTCTTTATTGTAACATTGGCCCTTAGTCCCTATCCCATAGTTTTTTGCAAATTTGTTTTCATTAAATACCTATGAATGCTTAAGATGCTTGAGATGGATTGGATGAGGTCCCTTTGGGTATTTCATTCGCCGTGCGATGACTAGGCCCCTAGGTTGGGTCATTTCAAACTTGGTATTAGAGCATAAGATCTTATAATATTCCTCAGATTTTCGTGCATACCTCGTAGCATAGACTCTTATTCAAGTTTGTGAAGTACGCCACTATCTTGAGTGGGAAGTCGTGAGACAGTTTAGGAAAGACTTCCTTTCTTTCTTATTCGTGTCATGCCATAGAGTTTAATAAGGTTTTCCACTAATTAACGATGGGCTTCTACTTGTTTCTACATCACCCCCCCACGAAGAGCTCCCCATTAATGAGGAACTTCAGAACAAAAAGTCCCTCTACTCCAACAGGACAATATAATGTCTCTTGGGGAGTTTAGAGCCATGTTAACCCTATTGTCATAATTATTGGTCTATCAGGCCTATCGAGAGATAGTGGTTCCTTCTCAATTTCCTACTCCAACCGCCAGAGTACATGACTTTACGCGGATGAACCCACTAGAGTTCCCTAGGTCAAAGACAGATAAGGACCCTATTGACTTTATAGAGGATGCCTATCGGGAGGTGGCGATGATCGGTACTCTATCAGAAGAGCAAGTCAAGTTGGTGGCTTATCCGCTCAAAGGAGTCACCAAGATTTTGTACAAGCAATGGGTTAATGAGAGGGGCCAAGGAGGAGTCCTATTGGTTGGGAGGAATTCAAATGTATCTTTTTGGACAAGTTCTTCCCTATTAAGATTAGGGAGTCAAAGGTCCAAAAATTCATCAACTTGAAGCAAGGGACCATGAGCATGAAGTAGTATGCCCTCAAATTCACCGAATCGCCGAAGTATACTCCATTTATAGCCACAGATATAAGAGCTTGAATGAGCAACTTTAATTTAAGTATCCCTGAGTTAGTCTCCAAGGAGTGCAAGATAGCCATGTTGGTCAAGGAGATGGACATATCCCTCTCGATGACATACATAGAGCAAATTGAAGAGGAGAAGCTTCGTGAAAGGTCAAGGGAGTTCAAGAGGGCTCGAGTTGAAGGTGGGCGTTACTGTTACCAAAGGGGCGGTGGTCACAAATTTCAAGGTCACTAAAAGAAAAGTGGGCAAGGGTCCACCAACTCCTCCTCCTAGGAAGGAAAAAAGGGTGGCTCCTAAGTTCCTAAGTCCAAATTTCCCTAAGTGCGGGAGGCCTAAGAAAGGAGAATGCCTAGCCTAGTCAAAGGCTTACTTCACTTATGGGAAGCCCTGCACCATGTAAAGGATTGCAAGAGCGGAGGTACAAGGCCTCAATGCCAAAAGGCTCGAGTCCAAGGCACCCAAAGGACCAACCAGTTCTATCCTCTTCAAGAGGTCGAAGAAGATCTCAACTTGGTTACCAGGGTATGTAAAGAGTTTTTGATTATGATGCATATGCACTCTTAGATCCAGGAGAAACATTATCTTTTGTAACCCTATTCCTTGCATTCAAGTTTCATGCATATCTCGAAGTCCTCCATGAGCCTTATGAAGTGAGTAACCCTATAGTTGAGTCCATCATAGCCCAAAGAGTCTATGGGAGTTGTCCCATTTCTATCTTGAATAAAGTGATTCTGTGAGACTTCATCAAGCTTTCCGTGGAAGATTTTGATGTGATTCTAGGGATGGATTAATCTCATGCTTCCATTGATTGTAGAACAACAGGGTTAAAATTCAATTCCCTAATGAGATAGTTCTTGAATTGGAGAGTAGCAACTCTTCATATAGCGGTCGATTTATTTATTTAGTAAAGGCCAACAAAATGCTTTCCAAAGGGATGCATTTACCACTTAGTGAGGGTCAAAGATATCTCTTCCAAAGTCTCTTCCCTTGAGTCGGTCCCCATTATAAGTGAATTTCCTGATGTCTTCCGTGATGAGTTATTGAGTGTTCCTTCCGAAAGAGAGATAGACTTTGGTATAGACCTCTTATCCAGTACTTAGCCTATCTCAATACCTTCTTATAGAGTGGTTCCTTATGAATTAAAGGAGTTAAAAGAGCAACTAAAGGTTTTGTTGGAAAAGGGTTTCATTAGACCTATTCGGTCTCCATGAGGTGCCCCAATGTTATTTGTATGGAAGAAGGACAGGTCGCTCTGCATATGCATTGAATACCTGTAAGTCAATAAGGTCACCATCAAGTATAAGTATCCCCCTCTTGAGGATAAGTGATTTGTTGGATCTACTACAAGGGGCTACTCATTTCTCCAAAATTGATTTGAGATCCGATTATCACCAGTTGAGAGTGAGAGAAAGTGACATCCCTAAGATGGCTTTTCGGAATAAGTATGATCATTTTGAGTTTGTGCTAATTTCATTTAGCCTCATTAATGCACCGATAATATTTATGGACCTCATGAATAGGGTGTTCAAGTTTTACCTCAACATATTCATTGTGGTGTTTATTGATAACATCCTTATCTACTCCCAAGGTGAGCAAGTGTACAATGAACTCTTGAGGGTAATATTGCAAACCCTGAGGAAATAGAAGCTCTATGCAAAGTTTGACAAGTGTGAGTTTTGGCTTGATGAGGATCCCTTTCATGGGGAAGTGGTTTCTAGAGAGGGCATCAAGGTTGATCCTAAGAAGACTGAAGCGGTGAGAAACTGGCCAAGGCCATTGACTCCTACCAACATAAGGAGTTTTGTTGGGTCTAGTAGGTTACTATAGATGGTTTGTGCAAGACTTCTCCATTTTCTTGTCTCCACTTACCAAGCTAACTCAAAAGAAGGCTAAGTTTTTATGGACAGATGAAAGTGAGATGAGTTTCCAAGCTTTAAAGGATTGATTGACCTCAACCCCTATTTTGACATTCCTAGAAGGGAATAATAGGTTTGTCATGTATTGTGATGCATCAAGGATTAGGTCCGAGTATGCAAATTATTGATAGGTCAAGCGTAAGATATTGATTTTACTACTTGGAAGTCCGAAGAGATCAACATAGATTTTGCAATTGGGTTGCAAAAGACCAAAGACCATTTTGACTCCATATGGGTGATAGTTGACCGTATAACAAATTTGGCTTATTTCCTACTGATCAAGACTACTTTTAGTGTCGATGCCTATGCCCATTTGTATATGTGAGAGTTGGAGAGGTTGGATGGAATTCCATTGTCCATCATATCGGATTGTGGGGTTCAATTCACTTCTCACTTTTGGAAATCATTTCAAAGAGGACTTGGCAGTAGGGTGAAGTTGAGTACGACTTTTCATCCCCAAATTGATGGGTAAGCCAAAAGGACTATTCAGACGTTGGAAGATATGCTGAGAGCTTGTGTGTTGAAATATAAGTGGATTTAGGATGAACACTTTCAACTTATCAAGTTCTCCTACAATAATAGCTTCTATGTGAGTACCATTTGAGGTGTTGTATGGTAGATGGTGTAGATCACCTATAATTGACAGTGAGATGGCATTAATAGGACCGGACTTTGTGATGAGTGTTGTGGAGAAAATTAAAAGCATAAGGGAGAAATTGCAACAACCCAAAGCCAACAAAAATCCTACTCCGATGCGAGAAGAAGTGAGCTTGAGTTCCAATCGGTGATTGGGTCAATTTGAAGGTATCTCTAATGAAGGGTATGCTTCGATTTGGTGAGAGAGGGAAATTGAGTCCTAGATATGTGAGACCCTACTAGGTGGTGAGAAGAGAGGGGAAAGTGGCGTATGAGTTGGATCTACCAAAATGAGTTGTAATTGATTCTTTCGGTCTTCCATGTGCCAATGTTGAGGAAATTCATAGGTGACCTAAGTTCTATAGTTCCTTTGCATGATGTGAACATTGAAGAGGATTTGAGTTATCAAGAGGTACTAGTTGACATTCTAGACCAATAAGTGTAAACGCTAAGTAATAAGGAAGTTGCATCCATCAAAATGCATTAGAGAAACCGAGTTAAGGGTGCTACATGGGAAGTGGAAGTAGATATGATGAAATACTATCCACATCTATTCCACTCTACTCAGGCCTAAGGTATTAAACAATTCTTCCTAAAACCCTCAAACCCTGTGCATTTTAGTTTTCATGATGTATGCATTTATTTTGATGTTCACAGACTATTTTGAGACATGTTTTAAGTATTATAT
>JAOTQR010136482.1:0-21216 GCA_025774065.1 Solanum ossicruentum | reverse complement strand
TTCTTTCAATCAATGTCCTTCCAAGTTCTTTCACTTTAAAAGAACTGTGAAGATTGAGGATTTTCTCCAAGAAAGAGAAGAGAAGATCGCAAACTTTTCCCTAACTTCAACCAATGATTTCTCTCTCAATTTTGATCGGATTCGAGCGATTCAATAGGCTAAATTGTATATTTTTCCGAGAAGAACACCGTGGGAGCTTCGGAAACTGACTTTGTTGCTTCATTTGAGGTAAAATTTACAGATTTACTACTATATTTTTAATGTATTTCAAAGACTTTAACATATGATTTCTTCCTCATATTAGCTTTATTTTTGAATTGGTATTCGTCATTGAATTCCTTATCACTTGAGTAACATTTTCATGTAAATATTTTCGGATTCCGATGGTATTTTTTTTGGCGACAAAAATTTTGGACTGTTTTACCCTTTTCACCCGAATTAAGTAATTTTAGTATCATTAGATTCATTATATAATTATGATGCTATATTTGAATAGAATTTGGTGAATTGGGGTGTTATAGAAAGGGAAAAGCTTCGGAATTGACGTGATTCGAGACTTTATTAAGGCAAGTGAATTTCTTAACCTTTGTTAAGTATATAGAATCTTGTGCTTCTTGAGTAAGGGGTTAAGAATGATTTATGTAGGCTTTCGTTGAAATATTTTGAATTGGGTAATTATCCTATGCTGACATTTGACTTGTGAATTAATGATGGAGGTTTATATATGTGAAATAGTGATTATTTGTATTGATATCGAAGTGATACTTACTTTTAGTTGTAAATGTTGTTAAGGTTGTGATGGTATTGAGATTGAAGATATGGCAACATTCATGTTATTGAGCTACCCATTCTTGATTTTGAAATATATGAATTTGCGTGGGCATCTTGGATATTTTATTTCCATGAACATAATTATTGTACATTTACTATGTGATTGCTGGATGTTCCAAGAAAAGAAATGTAAAGCCGATGGGAAATGGTTCCAGCTAGTGAAAAAAAGTAAAGCCGATGGGAAATAGTTCCGTCTAGTGAAAAAGAATGAGAATTAAAGAGGATATACTATGATTCGAGCGCTGTGTCGCACGCCACGATAGATACATGGTCCATGTGTAGCCCTCATAGGTTCTGACAGAGGCATGTTTATGATTAGCGGATGTGTATCACTAGGACAGACATGTATCATTCTACGTGGCATTGTATTACATCTCATTATCATTTATAAACGTGTGAGTGTTGTGTGAAACTTGTGATAGATGCACTTGATCCCTGGTGGTGTTGATAGATAATAGCTGCTATGGTTATTGAGCTATCCGCTATGTACATTGTGAACTATTATGTTGGACTGATTTTATGCAGGTTGTAGTTGTGGGGGTTTGGTTGGAGTGTTGGGGGCACCAGTAGTCTATATTACTTAATTTTGTATTTAGTAGTTCACTTGCTGAGTACCGTGTGTTTGGTACTCACCCCCTTGCTACAATAATTTTGTAGGTTGAGAGCCCGAATTGTCGTGATACTCTCCATCCTTCCTTGTCCGAGGTTTCTTGTGGAGATTGTGAGAGGTAGTTGTTTCCCGTCACAACTGACTTCTTACTCCTATTTTATGATTTTATTCTATTCTAGAGACAACATTATTTGATACTTGCGTTTCTTTTGTAATCTATTGTAATATATTGAAGCTTGTGCACGTGACAACCAGGTTTTGGGGGATTTTCATTAAGTTGACTTATTATCCATAATTAAACTTTCATTTTTATTATAATTTTGTACTTTTAAGGTTATAGTTGGGTTGTAGGCTGACTTGTCTTGGTAGGATAAGACGAGTTCCATCACTCCCGAAATTCGGGTCATGACAGCAAGAGTATTCATTAGTACGTTTGAATGTACTAAGTATGTAGGATGCAATGCAACAAGAATTAGACATCATAATCAAAATGCATAACAATAGGCAATAGGCATAATAAAGCAATTGGCATGTAAGATGAATGCATAAGTAAAATATGCATAAGTAGTCATGCTCATATAGGATATCATATGTGAAGAAGAGACCAAGCTAAATTTTCGAAGTACAGAACCTTTGGTTGGTTAGTGATGATAGCACTATCACCCTATTATATGAGGTACAAACCCCTCATCAAGGTTAGTGATGATAGCACCCATCACCCCTAGTGTGTGAGGTACAAACCCCTCATCAAGGTCAGTAATGATAGCACCCATTACCCTAGTGTGTGAGGTACAAACCCCTCATCAAGGTCAGTGATGATAGAACCCATCACCCTAGTGGTTGAGATGTTGACTCCTCAACTAGGTCACTCGGATCGGGCATGGTCTAATGCAACACTTTATATATAATATATCATATACATAAGCTCATTTCATCATCATATAGTCAATCATATCATATATCATGCTTTGGATCTTCAACTCCTCAAGAAACCACATCCGAACATTTTATCAAACACTTAGAGGGTGTGTAATGCTAGTATAAAATCATGAAATATCGAGATGAAATCATGTAAGAAAACCCATTGTAAAACCATCAATCAACACCTTGCAACACCCTCTAGCAAGATACATCAAAACCCCTCATCAAACCTTACCACAGATCAAAGATTTATAACTCAAAACATAGCAAAACAGTCATAACTTTACATAGCTTTAACACAGTGTGCAGTGAATTTCATAATAATCAAGGCCCATTTGTAAATCAACTTTAAATCATACAATTTGAGTAAAAGGAGGCTTGGGTATCATGGGTAAATGGAATCCATGAAAGAAACCCACATACCTTATCTTAGAGATGAACTTGGTGAAGATTGGAGATGGAGACTTGAAGCTTTAATAAGAACCTTGAAGGAGAACTTTAGCTTGGGATGAGGGTTTGGGACTTGAGTTTGGGGAGTGAAAATATGACTAAATGTTTGAGTGAGTATTGAGAAATGTTTAGGATGATATGAGGGTGAAATTTGGCTAAGTATAGGTAAAAACTCATTTGGGAACACTTAGGCCCAAAACATAGAAAATTTTGGACGAACTTTAAAAAGCAGTCACAAAAATGTCAGTGACGTGCACTGCTCTTTGGAAATTACACTTGCAAAAATTATAATTGCTAATCTTTCACTTTTAAATTGGGGTTGGATACTCTTTTACCTAATTTTGACCCCCTGATCACGAATATGAAGTCGAATTTTTGAAATAATGAACAGATTTTGAGATATAGAAAATTTAAAATTCTGGCATTCTGAGGCATGTTTTTGGGCACTTTTTGAGGCCGTTTCAATATCTTCCCCTTGCAAACATTCTTCCCCGAATATAAAAGAGACGTACAAGACAAGAATGATCATAAGTAACTCAGACCCAACAAAAATGCAACATTATATTTAAAACATCATTTTCAAAATCTCAATATGAGTGTAAAATCATGATGACTTGCCAACTTAAACATGAATGCATATGAATGACATAGGGTCAGAAACAAAAGATTTGAAATCACATAAGGGACTTAGAATTAGTACCTTAGGATTGAGTGGAGTATAAAAGATAAGGATATCGCTTTTGCATGTTTGCTTCGACCTCCCAAATAGCACTTTTGGTTTGTTGGTTCCTCCAAAGGACCTTAACGGATGCCACCTCTTTGTTCCTCAATCTCTTTACTTGCTTATCAAAAATCTAAACTGAAACCTCCTCATAATTCAAGTTATCCTCAACAATACCCACAACATCAAGAGGCACAATAGCATTAGGATCACCAATACATTTCTCAACTTAGAGACATGAAACACCGGATGAACCAAATTCATTTCACTAGCCAACTTCAACTCATAAGCTACTTTGCCAACCCTCTTCAAGACCTTATAAGGACCAACATATCTTGGACTCAACTTTCCCCTTTTACCAAACCGGACCACACCTTTCATTGAATAAACTTTCAAATAAACCCAATCACCCACTTTGAATTCAAGTTTTCAATGGTTCATCCAGTTTTTTATGTCTCAATGCTTCAAAAATGCATAAGTGACCCATCCTGTATCACTCCTATTGAAGATGTGCAAGTTACAGAAGATCTCACCTATGAAGAGGTACCTGTTGCTATTCTAGATCGTCAAGTCAAGAAGCTACGGAACAAAAAAAATTAGTTCAGTAAAAGTACTTTAGAGGAACCAACAAACAGAAGAGATAACATGGGAGGCTGAGGAAGTGATGAAATCAAAATACCTTTACTTATTTGAATCTAAAGGGGAAATCCAATATGCAAAATTGGGGCCTTAATAGGTACGTGTGTTTGAGTACTTGTTATGTTATCAAAAGTTTGTTTAAATAAAGGTTTGAACTTGGTTAAGCTATCCAATTATGCTAATATTGAGGATGAATTTTTCTGGAGGGGCGGAGGGAAGAGGATGTAACACCTCACATCTTACGTATACTATTCCTATGCATATGGAAAATGATATGAATTGGTAGAAGGAGCGCCAATTTTTAAAGGGCCTAACGTTTGAATGGGAGGGCTATATTTACGTCTAGCGCTTAAGACGAGCGAGGGAATATAAGTATTAAGCCAAATTGGGGAGGTAGAGGCCTTAAGTGAGATGAGAGAATTGAGGTTCTTGTAGGATATAGGAAGCTAGCTAGTGAGTCACCTACATGCTTAGCTTAAATTTGCTAGCTAAATAGAGACGAGGACTAACATCGAATTTGTCTAGGTCTGATAAAGAATAAACTCCAAGTTAAGGGTGAAATTTTGGCCTATGTTTTCACTTCCTAAATGTACTATATTTTCAGCACAAGAAGAATATAATAAGAGCCCTAGGACATCACAATTCATTTGATAATGTAGGCCCAAACTAACTAAAGAGAAAGGAGAAAAATCGACAGCAAAGGCCCATCAATTTGGAGCTCCTTAAGGTCCAAGTGAAAGGGGAAAGAAGTTGCATCACCATCTTAATAAAGTAAGGTTAAAAATGACTTAGTAAGTCAGCTAAAATCTACCTTTAAGAAGGATTTAAAATAGCTCCCTTAATCCATTTTAATTTGGACAGAAATCTACATTTCTAGTTTACTTTGTGCTCTCTTTCAACTTATACAAAGCAGCTCTCACAATCTCACAAGGGTTCCTAAAATAGATATAAACCTTGAGCTTAAAAGTAAGTAAAGCTACTTGTGCATTTAGTATGGTTTGTTTTTGAAAAACAAAAAGTATATGCTAGTTATGCTGGTGCTGGAAATTTTGACATCATGTGTCCTAAGGATGGTTGTGCATTTTCTTGTAATTAAGAGGCTTTTATCTTCTTGGTTGGCAGAATTATTAAGTGGGACTTATATTTTCAACAAGTTTTAGTTTGTTAGTAATGTACAAAGTTGTTGTACCACTTTTACAGTTTGCAAAATTGAGTTCTTATATGATATCGCAATTGTGTTTTTAGTATGAACTTGTGGGCTGGTAGTTGGGAGTTGTTGTTCCATGACCTTCATATACTTTGGGACTATTTATAGACTATTGTATGACTAGTTTTATCTGTAAATAATGTTGGATACATTCTAGTTAAAGTTGAAACAGGTTCGGGATTGTTGACGTCAAAATGTAGCGAGAATACGTAATGTGATGTGCCTATTTGTGTATTGTGTAAGATTGTTCTATCTTGTACCTTGTGAGCTTTTGTAAGACTATTAAGGGTCTAAATAAGCTGTATATTATACGTACATAAGAATGGTTATTAGAAAGTACGATTATAAGTGGAAAGATTGAAAGAATGCCTTTAGGTCGCTAAATACAAGCTTGCTGCCCGGATGTTACTTTTTTATAAGATTGGACTGGAAAAAAGTGTTTCTTAGCTGCTAATACCAGTATTATTGCCTAATCTATTGTAGATAAATATTTAAGGGAAAAGGAGGTTACTCCGAGGTTATAACGAGGTTATATATCGAGGTTATATATCGAGGTATGTAAGGCTACTCAATTTCGTATTACTTGGCATGAAATCTAGATTCTTCCTTGGCATGTAAGGGCACTTACCAACTCCAATACAACTATTAACCATGTCTCCACTCTTTTAGATGTTCATGTGCTTCCATACATATTCACCTTCAAATTTGCATACATACTTGGATACCAAGATACATGGGTTCTTGTTATTAAATGAAGTTCACAAGTTGTTTCATCTCATACGCATTTCATTATTTATGTAATGTGCTCTTTTCATTGTCGTATTGTCTTGTATGATTATTTACATGTCACATGCTATGTCTACTGTCCTACAACTTAAATATTATGACCACCAAAAGAATCATCTCAAATGCAAATAAAAGATAATCTATATTGCTTATTGTTGGGAGGTAACCCAAGGGGTGGAAGAATCACCTAGCAAGAGTCGATCCCATTATGGGGGGTTAGTCCTAGAGGTGAAAGGAAAAGCCTAGCAAGGGCCGATCCTGATATAGATTTATCATTGATTAGCTGGTCATTTGTATTACATGCTATTCACAGATTATACAGTAAAGGTGAAGTAATAAAAAGAACATAAAATACATGATTCCACAGTATAACTAAAGGTGGTCTCTTATCCTTACACCAGTGCATAATTTCATTTGAGTTGTTACTTCATATACAATATTTTCTTCCTTATATATTCAGTATATTATCTCATACTGACGTCCCTTACGTGGGACCTGCATTTCATGCTGCAGGTACAAGCACTAGTAGCTCTCCCCAGTAGGAGCACAGGATATCCAACTGCTGTTATCAAGCTCTAGGTTGCTTCGGGGCTTTTTGTGTGTGTGTCTAGAGCCTATATTTTTGTATTGTATAGTTAGTCAAGGTGGGGCCTGTCCCGACCCTTATCAAGTACCTTTCCTTATCTAGAGGCTTTGTAGACTATGTAAATTAAAGTGTGTTATGTCTCGTACTTTAGACAACGTGGCCCCAATGGCCTTGTCATATGCATTTTCTTTTGGCTTGTTATTACTATTTACTTTCTTGAAAGCATGTTTAATGTAGAAATCCCTTATAATATGTATAGAAAGTGAATGGATACAAGTTAGTTCTTCCGAGCCTTATCGGCAACGGGTGCTAGTCCGCCTTAACGGGACTTTGGGCGTGGCACATGTCTAAATAAATTCAAGTTAAATAGGGTTGAGATTATTTGTGGAGTCAAAGCACGAGGAATAGAAACATTACTGCAGGATACTGTTGTTACAATAATCACTGACAACTGAGGTAAAGATTCTATCCAAAGAGAAAAGAAATGTGAAGTAGAGGAACCATTACTGTTTATTTTGGATGTTTGTAATCATTACTCCCATTGTGAGTATTTCTTTAATACTAAATGGGTAGACAGAAAGTAATGGCAAATCTTGCTATCTAAGTTGCACTTAATCAATCTTGTCTACTTAAATAATAGAGAATCAGTACTCTTCCTTCTTATTCTCCATAGTTGTAATATTGTTTCTTTTTACTCAAATTTTATTCAGATATTTTTTTTCTTTTCCATAGAAGTGAAAAATCTAGAAGACGATGTGAGGAGAGCATATTTCTCTAGATTGTGAGAAACAATAAGAGGTATTCTCAAATTTTCTTAAGTATCTTAAATTATAATATTAAAGCACTCGGTTGCTAACATATATATATGTCTCCTCTGCTAGTGCTTTTGGTTCTCATGCATGGGCAATCTTTTGCGTATTTCTTTTGGTTCTTTATTCGATCAAACTTATTACTTTGTTGTATGGGTTCAGATGTGTATATAAATGTATATATTTTTGTATTAATATTAGAAGTTTGTATTATATGAATAACCATTAGAATTATATTATATGGAGGATTTAAGACTAAACTCTAGACTTGAAATTTAAGAACTAAATTATCGAATTAGATCATGAAACGGTACCGAGTTAGCTCATCCATTGACCAATTATTACTAAGCGATGGAGAACTATATATGTTTCTTTAAGTTTTGAGTATAGGGATAAAGATAGATTAAATATTTTTTTTACAGATTATTAGATCTTTTTAGATTTTGTTTCTCTGTCATAGTAAGCCAGGTTGGGTTATAGAGGCATCTAATTATATTTATTAGAATAGGAGGTAATAAGTTAGTGAGGAGAATTCCCTTCAGGTCACTTGGTGTATGTGTTTTGTGATCTAGATTCTTTGTGAGGAGAAAAAAAGGGAGACACGAGTTGTAGGGTCAGAAACTTTAATGAAGTATGTTGCTATCCTTTTTGAGTAAGAGTTTATTGGATGTTGATGCCAGGGATACGTAAGGGTGTACTATGAGACCACAACATCTTCAAAAAAAAAAAAAAATACTGAGAGTATGCTACTATATGTACACATGAGAATTGTCGTTTTAATCGGAAGTTGAATTCAAGATTTGTCCATTCGGCAGAGGCATTCGAGTGCGGTTTCGGTATTGAGGTAAGTTTGGTATCCTTATTTGAAATTGGGATTGCATTATTGAATATTCGTATGTTATAATTTATGATATGTGATCGTTTCATGTATTGGGTTGATAATTCTTATTGTAATGCTAGTATGAGGGATTTAATTATCTATGTGTTGCTTCGAGAGTATGTGAATCCTAAATTGAAAATAGTGCGAATATGACATGTTGAGAAAGGGAGATAAAATATATATTGAGGATCATGATTTGCTTGAGAAAATAAAGTTACTAAAATATGGTGAAATATTTTAAAGGAGAATTGTATCCCAATATGTATAAAAGAGAGCGAATACCATAATTGCTGAACTTTGAGAACTTTGATATTTATTGTGCTTATTGAGAGGAATATTGCTTCCATAATTGTGTATTGGTTCCATGCATTCTCATACTATATGTCATAACTTTTTGAGAAGTTGTGAATGGTGACTCGTATCATAAGTCCTTGACCACACTCACTTAGGTGGCAAGGTAGTTGATATATTGTGACTCATATCATGAGTCCTTGACCATACTCACTTAGGTGGAAAGGTAGTTGATACAGGGAGACTATTATCATGAGTCCTTGACCGTGAGTTAGGTGACTAGGTAGTTGATATATTGAGATTATATACGATAGGCTTTGCGACAGTCTTGATTCCACCTTGCATTGCATCGCATACCATATCATGGTAGTACTTGTGGTAGTTTTGGATTAGCTTAATTTAAATTATATGTTTACTTTATTTACATTGTTCTATATAAACTGGCGGCACCGATGTCGGACTGATTTTTCTGTTCCAGGTGAAAGCATTCCTAAATTATTTCATAGTTTATTCAATTTCTGATTCCCAGTAAGTTGAACTTGCTGGGTACATATTATGTGTACTCACCCCTACTTATTTTTCCCCCACAGATTCCCATCAGGTTTATACACATGGTAGTAATTTGCTCGTGCAATCGGTTCCTAGCAGATCTAGTGGTGAGACTTAGAGTTTCGAGTTGCCATTGGATTCTATCTTAGTTATTAACTCTTTATCTCTATTTGAAGACTAATATGCACTTATTTCACTAGTACTTATGTATTTAGATGCTCTTTACATTCGTGACACCAGGTTTGGAATTATGATTTTATGGGTGATTTATTATATTATGTAATGACTATACCTATGGGGATTTACCCTTTAAGTGTACTTTATCCTTAAGTTTGAAATTAAGTGTCCTTTTAGTCATAACCTCATTTTGGGTCGTGATATAAAAACTATAATTTCATAGTTATTCCATGTTCATAAAAAGGAATCTATTCAATAGCCAAGTTAGTTTCATTCTTGTGTAGTACTATGATATATAAAGGTTTTATCATGCAAAATTTACTGAAATAATGATTCTTATTCTAAGAATTTCACTGTTGAGCATGTTTCTTTAAAATCATAAAGTTCAGGTATAGTTATAAGAATCCTGATTAAGTTGAGAATTATTTCTCTAATATATTCTACTTGCATTGAAAACGATTAGTTTATTACAAGCACTTAATCAGACTTAGTTACAGTTGAGATAACAGATGCTTTTGAGTTTGAGCATGAAACAAATTCATAAGAGCTAGCTTAAAGAAATATATATAAAGCTAAGGTTCCAAGCAGTATATTTTAAGTTTAACCCTAAAGTGGGACATTTTTACAACTGTTGAGCATATTGAATGTCTTGGGAGTAGTATTGAGCATTGAGGTGGGTACGAGTTCAATAACTCTATCCCTAGAAACTACATACCCAAACATAGGATAGGATTGTATCAGAGGTACAACTCTTCTTATGCCATTGAGATTGCCCAATTTATAGGGATCCTCAACATTTCGTCCCTTACCACGACAACGTATGGGATGGCCCTGACAACATGGTTAAATACGTTGTATGATCACGAAGCTCATAGTGATGATTGTCGGTTAGAGAACCTCCCCAAGTTATAGTATACATGATTTTCTGACACAGACAGGGTTGTATTTGTTTTCAAATTAAACCAGGTATTTTGCTATAATGTTTTATTTATGTTTTGAACTTAATTCTACATTAAATTTGTGTCTTGAGCATTTTAGCCTGAACTTTCCTATTTTGACTATTTTACATACAATACATTTCACGTACTGACGTCCTTTGGGACTGCATCATTTTATGATGCAAACACAGGTGATAGAGCTCCTCAGTAGGCAATCCCAGGTGATTCAGCATTTCTATTTAGCCAGTGGTGAGACCTCTTTATAGCCAGAGGCTCATAGATGTTATTTCTTTTAGTTTAGTTACTTTCACTTTGTTTGGCGTAGCCATGGCCTGGCCTGTCACGGTACCCATTCTCTAGTCATAACTAGTGGAGGCTTCATAGACTGATAGACAATGTTGGTATTTCTTTTAGATTGTTGGCTTTTCTAGTTGATTTGTTTTATTATGTTTCAGACATGAGTTCAGTGGTTTTGTTTACTCCTAACTTTTTATTATTGTTAAGTCTTTCACTGAGCAAAGTATCAATGCTAAGTGGTTCACTTGGGGACCAGTAATGGCTCATGATGGGCGACCATATCCAGGGTGTAGACTCGGGGCTTGACAAACTTGGTATCAGAGTACAGGGTTTAAGCATCCTAGGGTGTCTATGAAGCCTTGTCTAGTAGAGTCCTTATTATTGATGTAAAGTGCACCATATCCACAATGGGGAGGCTACATGACATTAGTAAGTATTGACTTTCTTTGGTATTCTGTTTCGTGCTTCAGATTATAACTCTAATTAAATCCCTTCTAACTCGTGCATTCAAGTCTTATTTTTGGATCATGCCTCCTTGAAGAGCGGTTGGACGTCTTGCACAAGCTAGGGGTAGAGGGCGTCCTACTAGACAAATTGTGTATCAGGCTGAACCACATGTTCCTGAGGGGCCAAGTGGCCCAACTATGCCTACTGAGCAGCCACCATAAGCTGATATCTCTAATGTTGAGCTTAGACATGCTATTCTGACTCTAGCTCAGGTAGTGACAACACCAAGGGTTCGGTAAGGAATGGGCAGATAGGATGCTCCCTATACTTCTAAGATTCACGAGTTCCTAAGGATGAACCCTCCAAAGTTCACGAGGTCAACACTGAATGAGGATTTAGAAAACTTCATTTATGAGATGCAGAAAGTGTTCCAAGTTATGTATGTGGCTGATATAAAGTGTCTAGAGTTAGCTACTTACCAGCTTAAGGGGGTGGCAAGAGTATGGTATGATCAGTGAAAAAATAATAAGGGAGAAGGTGCACCACTCTTAAGTTGGGTTGTGTTTGAGGAGTCCTTCTTGGGTCGTTTCTTCCTGTGAGAGCTAAGGGAAGCGAAAGTAAAGGAATTTCTGAACTTGAAGCAGGAGGCTATAAGTGTGCAAGAGTACAACCTTAAGTTTACTCGACTGGCCTGCTATGCCCAGGATATGGTAGCCGATATGAGAAGCAGGATGCGTTTGTTCATGGCCAAGTATTCCTGAATGACTAACAAGGAAGGCAGGGCAGCTATACTGATAGGAGACATAGATATAGCCAGAATATTGACATACATGCAATTAGTTAAGGAGGAGAAGCTGAGGGACAGGGAGGAGTTTCACAATAAGAGGGCTAAGACATCTAGTCAGGAGGTAGGGAAGAGAAGGATTGGAATGAGAGCCACCAGCTTTTCTAGTCAGGGTCGTTTGGGCCAGCTCCATCATATACCAGTGCACCTGTACCAAAGGTTCGACATGAATAAAGGTCCTAGAATTTTAGAGCCCAAGCCACCCAGTCATAGGGGAGTATGGCTCAAGGATCTTCTCGCCATCCATTGTGTGGAAAGTGTGGTAAGTTCCATCCTGGTGATTGTTTTGTGGGTACTAATGGTTGCTTTAGATGTGGACAGATGGGTCATTTCCTAACAGAGTGCCCAATGGGAAGACAAAATCAGGGAGGCCACAGTGCTCAATCATCTTCATCAACACCAATAGGTAAAATGACTCTTCGGGGTACTACTTCAGGGGAAGGCGAAGGTGCAATCCGTCTGTATGCTATGGCCAACTGCTAGGATCAAGAGAATTCGTGAGATGTAGTAATTGGTATGCTCAAAGTCTTTTCTCATGATGTTTATGCATCACTAGAAGCAAGTGCTACTCTATCCTTTGTGACTCCTTACATAGCTATGATGTTTGAAATCTATCCTGAGCATCTTCTTGAGCCCTTTAATGTATCCATTCCTATAGGTGAGTCTACTCTAGCTCAAAGGATCTATAGAGATTGTCTTGTCTCAGTCTATCATAAAGAAATTTTAGCTGATCTAGTCGAGTTAGATATAGTTGACTTTGATGTTATTCTAGGCATGGACTAGCTTCATGCTTGCTATGCTTCCATTATTGTAAAACTAGAGTTGTCAAGTTTTAGTTTCCAAATGAGCCAGTCTTAGAGTGGAAGGGTATTCAGTTGCGCCTAAGGGTCGTTTCATCTCATACCTTAAGGCTAGAAAGTTAATCTCCAAGGGGTGTATTTACCATATGGTCAGAGTTAGAGATTCCAGTGTTGAGACACCATCTCTCTAATCTGTTCCAGTTGCAAATGAGTTTCCTGAAGTCTTTCTATCTACCCGGAGGCCCTCCCGATAGGGAGTTGACTCTGGGATAGATGTCTTTCTAGGTACCCAACCTATATTGATTCCACTGTATAGAATGGCCCGAACAGAATTGGAAGAGTTAAAAGAGTAGTTAAAGGATCTTCTAGAAAAAGGTTTCATTAGACCTAGTGTTTCACCTTGGGGTGCCCCAGTCCTATTCATGCGAAAGAAGGATGGTTCCCTTAGAATGTGCATAGACTACCGTCAATTTAACTAGAACAAATATCCCCTTCCTAGAATTAATAACCTATTTGACCAGCTTTAAGATGCCACTTGTTTATCTAAAATAGATCTCAGATCCGGCTATCATCAGTTGAAAGTCAGAGAAAGGGATATCCCAAAGATAGTTTTCAAAACTCGATATGGACAATATGAACTTTTGGTCATGTTATTTGGCTTGTCTAACACCCTTGCAGCTTTCATAGACCTTATGAATTTAATAATAAAGTAGTACCTAGATATGTTTGTCATTGTGTTCATTTATGACATCTTAATCTACTCCAAAAATGAGGACGAACATGTTTGATCATCTTAGTATTCTCCTCTGGACCCTTAAAGACCATAAGTTGTATGCCAAATTTTCCAAGTATGAATTTTGTTGGCATTCGTGGCATTTCTAGGCCATATTGTATTGGGAGAAGGTATTAGAGTGGATTCCCAAAAGATTGAAGTTGTAAGAACTGGCCAAGTCCCATAACTCCAACTGAGATAAGAAGTTTCTTGGGTTTGGCTGGTTATTATAGGTGGTTTGTAGAAGGTTTCTCATATTTATCAGCTCCCTTGACCAAGTTTACCCAGAAGAAGGTTAAATTCTAATGATCAGAGGCCTGTGAGAAGAGTTTTCAAGAGTTGAAAACAGGCTGACTACAACTCTGATTTTGTCCTGACCCAAGAGAGCAGAGGGCTTTCTTGTATACTGTGATGTTTCCAGAGTTGGCCTGGGTGTGTACTAATGCAGATGAAACGCCCCAAAACAAATATGCTTCAGAAATGCCCATAATCATAATTTCCATATATCTCAAAATTCGCGCGTGATATCAAAATTTCAACTTCATATTCTTGATCAAGAATGGGAAATGGGTATAACCCCGATTTTAGAGCACCTGTAGCAAAATTTCATTTTCACCAAATTTTCAATTTCCAGTAGGGGTTCGCGATGCCTCCGTGGAGGTGTGTTCGCACTTCCTTGATTTTTTTGTTTTGGCATAAAACATTGGGGTCTTGGCCCCATGCCCCCCTATGCGTAAAAACACCTATGTTTAGCTATTTTTCAACTCTATATCACTCAATAGACTCTAAAAACCCTCTCTAACACTAAACCAAATATTTCACCGAAATTCTAGTTTCTCAAGCTTAATTCTGGATCTCAAGAACCTCATTCAAGCTTCAAGTTCTCATTCAAATCTACATCAAGGAAATCCCCAAATTTGAGGTATGTGGGTTTCAACCATTGGGTCCTTCACCCATGGTGCCCAACCTTTTTTTTTTTTATGAAACTTGCATGTTTTCAAGATGTATTACTTATGGGTATTACTTATTATGAATTATGATTATAAATTATGTCAGGGTTTTATAAAATGTTGATTGGGAACACATGTCTACCTATTTAAAGCTTATACTATGAGAAGGTTTGTCTATTGTGACTATGCATGTTTTGGAATATGAAACTATGACCTATTATCAGGTTCGATGATGGATTTCAAGTTATCTTACATGAGGGTTTTACTATGCATTGGTGGGTTGATCTACATTATGTTTTCTCACATTACTTCACTTTTGAATTGCATGATTTTAAACTAGCTTTGCACACTTACCAAGCGTTTGATAAAATGTCTTGACAAGGATTCTTGAGCTATTGATGATCTACTGCATGGATTATAAATCAAGTGACTCTATGATGATTAAGGCATTATATGTATGTATTGAATTCATGAAAGAATCTATAGTGTTGCAAGTTGACGACACCTCATTGATGGGTGACGTGCCCATCCACCTTGTTGAGGGGGTGACATCAGTTAACCACCTCGTCGGGGGGTGACATGCCCGTACTATCACGTTAAGGGGTATGTACCTTGGCTACCTCATCAGGGGGTGACATGCCCATACTACCACGTCGAGGGGTATGTGAAAAAATGCCTGTACTACCACATTGAGGGGTATGTACCTCGACCACCTCATCGGGGGGTGACATGCCTGTCCTACCACATCGAGGGGTATGTGCCTTAACCACCTCATTAGGGGGAGACATGCCTGTACTACCACATTGAGGGGTAGTTACCTCAATCACCTTCCAAGGGAGTGATATGCCTTGGTTTTCAAGTAATAGTTGCTTGGTCTATGATTATGGTCTCCTACCACACATGTCTTATATTCTATACAAGTTATAAGATTTGCAAGCATGTTTTACCTCAAGTATTGATCATCCATGCCATATTGATATTATATTTATCCATTACTTATGATTATGCATTTTGACTATATTGGCTTATGTCTTATTGCATTACATACTACATACTTAGTACATTCAAACATACTAATGCATACTCTATTTCTACATGATATTACCATGTAGGAACCGGAGCACCTCATGATCATCCTCCACGTGGCTAGTTTTGGCATCTTGAAGATAAGCTTTGGTGAGTCCTCAAGTTCAGGGACACTAGCTATGCTACTCTTTCTTTGTTATCTCTTTGTGTTGATTGTTTGATACTATGAGGGTGAGCCAAAAAAGTGTCTTGGCCCTCGCCCAATCCATGCTAAAGGTGTTGTTGGAACAATTGATGTAATTATGCTATGATCTTGACTCTTGAATATTTAATTATTACCTAAGTCTTCCCATAGTCCCTTTTCCCTTCTTTATGTCTCTTATTGTTGATGTTTGGATTCCACGACCAAGGATGTGTGATTGGTACACTAAGAGGCTTGTCCGGGGTTCCCCATTAGCCGTGTCACGTCTTGGACCTAGCCTTGGGTCGTGACAAGCTTGGTATCAGAGCACTAGGTTGTTACTAGTCCTCAGAATCCAACACACTACGTCAATTATAGTCTCATTCATGGTGGTGAAGTGCATCACAACTATGAGTAAGAGGCTATGAGGCATTTTAGGAAATGCTCCTTTCTTCATGATCTATGTCATGCTTTAGGAATAAGTAAGGCTTTTCCTCTATGGAATGTCCTTTGCTACTCTAGATCATGCCAATTCTAAGAGGAAAAAGAGCCCATACTCCCAAGGAGCAACTAGCCCTTCCCGCTCCTCGAGCTCCCCAAGATGGGGGAGTAATCGATGAAGAGTTCCGGGATGCTATTACCATGTTGGCCCATCCCATGACTAATCAAATCAACCAAAGTGCCCGAGCCCCTCATGCTCCTCCTTAAGCCTTAAGGGTGAGGGATTTTACTGGAAACCGGAGTTCCATGGGTCCAAGGTGGATAAGGATCTACAAGAATTCATTAATGAGGTGTGTAAGGTGTTGTCTATCATGGGGGTTAAATCAGAAAAGGCGGATTTGGTGGCCTACTAACTCAGATGGGTGGCACAAATATGGTTCACACAATGGAAGATGGAGAAGGGAATAATGATGCTATCATCTGGGAAGACTTTAAAGCAACATTTCTCAGCTGGTTCTTTCCCATTGAGCTTAGGGAGGCAAAAATGATGGAATTTATGAATCTAAAGCAAGGGTCTATGAGTGTGAGGGAGTATGACCTCAAGTTCAACCAACTTTCCATGTATGCCCCTCAATTGGTTGCCGAGCCAAGGTCTTGGATGAATAAATTTGTGTCGGGTATGTCTGACTTGGTGAATGGGGAGTGTCATACCGCCATGCTCATTGGTGATACAGAGTTTTCCCGTATCATGACTTATGCAGAATAACTAGTGGGGGAAAAGTTGAGAAAGAGAAGAAGTGGTGAGGCCAAGAGGGCCCGTTTTGAAGGTGGATTCTAAAATCCCAAAGGGTGGCTGGTTTCCTCAAGGCTACAAGTTCCAAGGCCAAGGGTCTTCCAATGCTCTTAATAGGAGGTTTTCTAATGATAGTCAAAGATTCCAAGGTGGTAGTGGTGGGGTGCCAAATCCTAGGTACCCAAGGTGTGAAAAAATCATAGTGGTCCATGTTTGAAGAATTCTAATGCTTGCTTTGGATGTGGTAAAGTGGGTCATAAGGTGATTGATTGTCCTCATAATCCAAATGAGGGTAGAGATGGTCATCCATAAGGCCAAGGTGCAAATGTGGGTCCAAAGGGAAGAGGAGGCCAACAAGAGGGTGCTCAAAGGCAAATTAGGTCCTATTCTCTTCAAGGGAGACAAGGGGTATATGAGGTGCCCGACGTCATCATCGGTATGTTAAAGTTTTTTGATTTTAATGAGTATGCTTTGATATACCTGAGTTCCACTCTTTTTTTGTTACTCCTTTTGGCTTGAGTGCCATTCTTACTTTTATTACTCCTTTTGTTACCAAAAAGTTTCATTTTAGCCCCGAATGATTGTGTGAACCCTCTAAAGTGTCTACCCCCGTTGGTGAGTCTATTGTTGCGAGAAGAGTCTATAAAAATTATGCCGTATTCATATTGCATAAAATCTTGCCTTTTGATTTTTTTTGAGTTAAATATGGTGAATTTTGATGTCATTCATGGGATGGATTGGTTGCATGCATATTATTCTTCTATTGATTGTAGAACCCGTAGGGTCAAATTCCAATTCCCTAAAGAGTCCGTCCTTGAGTGGGAAAGTTGTGATTTAGTGGTCAAGAGTAGATTCATTTCCTTTCATAAAGCTAAAAAGGTTATTTCTAAGGGTTGTCTTTACCATCCTGTGAGGGTTAGGGATGTTGAGTCTAAGGTCCTTCCTATAGAGTTGGTTTCGGTAGTTAATGAGTTCCTTGACGTCTTTATCGATAAGCTTCCCTGTGTTCCTCCCAAAAGGGAAATAGACTTTGGTATAGACCTTTTTCCCGATACTCAACCCATTTCTATTCCCCTTTACTATATGGCCTTGGTGGATTGAAAGATTTGAAGGAGCAATTGAGGGATTTGTTGGAGAAGGTTTTATAAGGCCTAATAAGTCCCTTGGAATGCACCGATGCTATTTGTGAAGAAGAAGGATGGCCCTCTTAGAATGCGCATTGATTAAACAACTTAATCGAGTCACCATCAAGAATAAGTACCCTCTAGCAAGGATTGATGACCTTTTTAATCAACTTCAAGAGGCTAGTCACTTCTCTAAGATTGATCTTCGGTCCGAATATCACCAAGTGAAAGTGAGGGAGTGTCATTCCCAAGATGACTTTCTGAAGTAGGTATGGACACGTTGAGTTTGTGGTTATGTTCTTTGGGTTGACTAATACACTGGCTATATTCATGGACCTTATGAATAGGGTCTTTAAACCCTACCTCAACTTTTTTGTGGTGGGTTTTATTGATGATATCTTGATTTATTCCCATAGAGAGGAGAGGCATGTGAATCACTTGAGCAAATCTTGAGGGATGAGAAGTTGTATGCTAAATATGAAAAATGTAAGTTTTGGTTGAAAGAGGTTGCTTTCCTAGGGCATGTGGTGCCAAAGAATGACATTAAGATGGATGCTAAGAAGACCCAGGTGATTAAAAATTGGCCTAGACCTTTGTCTCCATTATATATTAGAAGTTTCTTGCATGTGGAAGTACCAGAGGCTTGTAAATGGAATCTTCTATTGCTTCTCCTAACTAAGTTGACCCAAAAGAAGGCGAAATTTGTGTGGATCGATAAGGGTGTAAAGAGTTTCCAAACTTTGAAAGATAAACTTGTCTCCGCTCCTATCTTGTCTCTACCGGAAGGGTTGAAGGGTTTGTTGTATATTGTGATGCCTCAATGTCACACCCCAAAGTCCCGTTAGAGCGGACTGGCACCCATTGCCGATAAGGCTCGGGAGAGCCAACCTATATCTATGTGTCTTGTGTGAATATATATATATATATATATATATATAAGGAAATTCTATGTTAGGCATGCTTCTAGGAAGATAAACGGTAATAACAGGCTAAAAGGAGATGCATATAGCTAGGCCATTGGGGCCATGGTGTCTAAAGTACGAGACATGACCACACATTAATTTACATAGTCTACAAAGCCACTAGTCAAGAGAAAGTATCTGCTAGTGTTCGGGACAAGCCCCGTCTGAATTAACTATAAAATGCAAACATATAAGTTGCAAACATACACAAAGCTCCGGAACAACCTGGAGCTTGGTAACAACAACTAAATATCCTGCACTCTACTGGGGAGATCTACTAGCACCTGTATCTGCAGCATGAAAAGCAGGTCCCCCATAAGGGACGTCAGTACGAGATAATGCACTGAGTATGTAAGGCAACAAATACTGTATATGAAATACAACTCAAATGAAACTATGCACTGGTATAGGATAAGAGACCACCTTTAGTAATACTTCGGGATCGAGTATCTTATGTTTTTTTTATATAGCTTCACCTTTACTGTATAATCTATGCGCATCATGTACTGTAAATAACCAGCTGATCAGTGGTAACTGTATCGGGATCATCCCTGGCTAGGTTATTCCTTAATCCCTTGGGCTACCACCTGTAATAAGATTTTCCTAGGCTAGGTAATTCATCCACCCGTCGGGATATCGGGATCGTCCCTGGCTAGGTTCTTTCTTAACCCCTCGGGCTACCACCCATCAAAAAATATATACTTTACTTTATCTTTCAATTACCTTTGAGATGATTCTTTTGGTGGTCATAATATTGGAGCTATAAGGCTGTATAGGCAACATATGACATGTAAATAATCATGCAAGACAATATGGCAATGAAGAGAGTATGTTACATAAGCAATGAAATGTGTATGAAATGAAACAACTCATGAACTTTGTTTAGCAACAAAAAACTCATGTACTTGGTATCCACATATGTATGTACAATTGAAGGTAACTATATATAGAAGCATATGAATATGTGAAAGAGTGAAGATATAGCTGCTTGTCATGTAGGAGTTGATAAATGCCTTTACTTACCGAGGGATCTATGTTTCATGCCAAATGATACTAAATCAAGTAACCTTACATAACTCGTTGTATGACCTCGTTAGTACCTTGGAGTGGCTGTGGTTTCCCTCAAATATTTTGCTACAGTATATTAAGCAATGAGACTAGTATTAGCAGCAACACAACACTTCTAGACAGTCCAATATCATAAAAATGATCATCTGGACAGCAAGCTTTCAATTAATGACGGAAAGGCATTTCTTCAACCTTTTCACTTATAAACGTATTACTAACAACCCTTCTTATGCAGATGTCTTGTACATCTTATTTTCATACACTTAACAGTCATAAAACAACCCACAAAACACAACACATAACAATTCTTCCCAACATACAAACAAGCGGCATAACGTTACATCCTTTCACCACACTTCGACGTCAGCACTTCCAAACTTGTTTTAACTTTACCAAAATTATATCCAACATTTTTTACACATAAAACCAGTCTGAAAGTAGTCCAAAAATAGTCCCAAAATATGTGAAAGTTGTGGAACAACATATTATAATTTTCAGCTCCCCAGTTTCTTTTAATAGTGAAATTACGTCGTTGCGCAACAACTCATCTTTGTGGATTGTAAAAGTGGTGCAGCAGCTTAATTATATGACTAACAACCTATGTACTGTTAGAACATAAGTCTTACTTCATAATTAATCCAACCAATTAAGAGAAATCCTCTTGAACAACAAGAAACGTTTACAACAATACTTAGGACACATGCTGTCCAGAATTTCCAGCATAACATAATAGCATATACTTCTTTTTTTTTTTCATGAAGAAACCATGCTAGTAATATATATAACTTAAACCATGTTATTAACATCATATGATCTTCATAATACATCCCAAAAACTATATAGAAGTCAATAAAATAAAAGGCATGTGTGCAACAACTTTCTGGACACAAGCTGTCCAGAATTTCCAGCATATTTCCAGCAAAAGATACTATCATATATTTCTTGTTTTTCATGAAGAAATCATACTAAATACACAATTATAATTTCTTACCTCTTCCTTATAGGTTCTGTATTCCCTTCAAAATCCTTAGATAATGTATTTACAGCTTGGTGAAGTGAATTAGAGAGAAGACAAAAGACTTTAAGAAAGCTGAAACTTTATTTCCTAGTGGAATG
>JAOTQR010136481.1:36101-59268 GCA_025774065.1 Solanum ossicruentum | reverse complement strand
CTTATGATGACATGTCAAGTCTTTCTATGATTCCAAGTCTTATGTTTCAGCCCCTATGTCATTCATATGCATTCATACTTAAGTTGGCAAGTTTATGATGATTTTACACTTATGTTAAAATTTTGAAAAAAATAGTGTTTTAAATGTAATGTTGCATTCTTGTTGGGACTGATTTTTTATGATCACTCTTGTCTTGTACGTCTCTTTTACATTCGGCATGAATGTTCCCAAGGGGAGATATTGTAACAACCCCAAAAAGTTCCCGAAAATATGCCTAAGAAGTCTTGGAATTTTTAATTTCCATATATCTCAAAATCCATTCGTTATTTCAAAAATACGACTTCATATTCATTTTCAAGGGATCTAAATTAGGGGGATCATGGTCTAACCCCGATTTAAGAGCGAAAATTTAGCAATTACGAAATTCCAAATTTACATATTTCTAGTGTTGATCCGTGACTGGGGCGAGATGCGCCCCAATGTTATTTTGGTACATTTTCTATTTTTGGGTCCAAGGCTTTAGGTCTTTGGGCCCAAGGGTTCCTATGCATGATTTTACCTATACTTATCCTTACTTCACTCTCTACCATAAACATGCGCCAATACTCACTCAAACACTTAGACTCATACTTCACCATAAATTCAAGCCCCAAAACTCTAGACCAATCTTGAGGATTTCTTCAAGGATTTCATTCAAGCTTCAAGTTTCCATCTTCAATCTCTCTCAAGGGTTCTCCAAAGCTAAGGTATGTGGTGTTGAACCACTGTGTCCTTCCACCCATGGTGCCTAAAGCTTTTTTTTACTAATATTGCATGATTTAAAGTGGAATTTATATGTGGATCTTGTATATTGAGAAATTTGTTGCACAGTGATTTATGTTGTTGAAAGTATGGTTGTGTTAACATGTTTTGAGCTAAAGATCTTGGATCTAATGTTGGATTTGATGAGGAGTTTTGATGTGAATATCTTGGGGATGTTGCAAGGTGTTGATTGATGGTTTTACAACAGATTTTCTTGCATGATTTCATCTCTAAATTACAATGTCTTTTACCCCCATTACACACCCCCAAGTTTTTATAAAATGTCCAGTTAGGGTTTCTTGTGGAATTAAAGGTCCAAAGCATGAGATATGATATGAATGATGTTATGATGATGAAATAAGCTTATGTATAAGATATATTCTATATAAAATGTTATATTAGACCATGCCCAATCTGGGAGGTATAGAACCCGAGTAACCGAGATAGAGGTTTGTACCCATTAACCGAAGGAAGGGTTAGTATTTCTCCACCTAGTGATGGGGCGGCATTATCATAAACCGAGGGAAGGGTTAGTACTTCTCCACCTAGGTGATGGGGCGGCATTATCACCAATCGAGTGAAGGTTTAGTACTTCACCTCCTAAGTGATGGGGCGGCAACATCACTAACCTCAAGGGTTTGTACCTTGGAAATCTAATTATGTCTATTATTCACATATGATACTTCATGTGAGCATGAGTTATTTAAGCATGTTTTACATATGCATTATTCATACATGCCATCTTGCTTTAATATGCCCGTTGTCTATTGCTATGTATTTTGATCATGATGATGATTTCTTGTTGCATTGCATCCCACGTACTTAGTACATTCAAATGTACTAACACATACTTTTTCCTACATGATATCACCATGTAGGGACCGGAGCTCCGATTGATTCTTCTTATGACTAGATGGATTGTTCAAGTTATCCTTTGGTGAGTCCTCCATTTCGGAGACAAGGATTATTCTCTCACACTATGTATTAAGATTCATTTTATTTTCTTATATACTTATAACTATGAGGGTGAGCCCGGTTGTATGTCTTGGTCCGCACCATATTTTATGTAGTAGAGGTGTTGTTAGATAAAGCTATGTATTTATGCTATGAGTTGATTCTATTATCTCTTGACTTTATGTTATGACAAGTTCTCTCTTAGTCTACTTTGCCCTTATTTCCATTCTTCAAATGTCATTTAATTATTTTCGTGACCAAGAATGTGCAATGATATGCTATGAGGCTTGCTTGGGGTTCCTTCAGGTTCCCTATTCGCCGGTCACGTCTAGGTCCTAGGCTTGAATCATGACATAAATGCATGTTATGCTTGTGGGGAGATAGGTCATAAGGTTAAGGATTGGCCTCATAAACGCAATAAGAGCAAAGAAGGTGATGGGGGAATGGCTAATCCCAAGTGCCCTATGTGTAGGATGGACCATAGTAGCCCGTGTTGGAGGGATAGGGGTGTATGCTTTAGGTGTGGTGAGATAGGCCACAGAATTTTTGATTGCCAATATGGTCGATACAAGGGTAAACGTGGTGATTTTGATCAAGAGGCTCAAAGAGGGATGAGGCGCTCGATGTTGCTACCAGTATGTTGAAATTTTCTTTTTTCTTTGATGTGCTTGAATTAATGGCCCGGAGTGCCACTATTTCTTAGTGCCCAAGTTGATGTGTGGACCTTTAGTTTCTATCCTTTCGTTGAGTATATTTTTGCTAGAAGGATAATAGGTGTTGATCAGGGTTTGTATTGCATTATGTCTTGCTTTTGGCTTGTTGGAGTTGGTGTGGTAGATTCTGATGTCATACTAGGGATGGAATGGTTACTTGCATGTTGTGTATTCGTGGATGGTAGGACCCATAGATTTAGATCCCGATTCCCTAAAGAACCCGTCCTTAAGTGGAAGAGTCATGATGTGGTGGTCAAGTGATAGCAAGGGGAGTAGGTCCATTTCATATCTTAAGGTACAATTGGTCTCTAAGGGGTTGCATTTATCATCTTGTGAGCACTAGAGGTGTTGAACCTAAGTTGTTTTCTTTGTAAAATTGTTGGTCGTGGTAGATGAGGCCTTGAATGTCCCTTTCCAATATTTTGAATTTGGGATAATGTCTTTTGGTTTGACGAGTACACCAGTTATTCCTATAAGTCTCTTGGATAAGATCTTTAGTCTCTACACTAATAGATTTATAGTGGATTTGGTGATGGAAAGATGACTCATTCTTTAATAAGGTAGTGCATGTGGTTCATTTGAGGGTACTACCACATGTTTAAGGAAGAAGGTTGGATGCTAAGTAGGAGAGATGAAAATTTTGGTGGTAAGAGGTTGCCGTCCTATGTTGTGTGGTGCCAGGTGATGGTATTAAGGTGGATCCTAGTAAGACAAAAGTGACTAGATATTAGCCTAGACCTTGACTTCCTTGGGTATTAGGAGCTTCTTGGGTTTAGTGGGCTATAATTGGATCTTGTGAGTAGCTTCTCTTCTATTGTCTCTCCTATGACTTAGTTGACCCTAAGTAAGGTCAATGTTGTGACCGGCATTTTGAATAAGGTGGGTTGATAGTTCCAGGAGTTGCTAACTCTTGTGTAAGTCCATCGTGCAGATAGAATTCATGTGTGTGTCTCGAATGGTTGCATAAGTCTATAGTGGCTAGAAGAGATCTTTAAGAGTTACTTCATGTTCTTACTACATAGAAGTCTTGTCTTGTGATCATAGTCCAACTTAGCTTGATGTGTTGGAGGTCTTGGGGAAGTTTGGGCTACTTGCATAGCATGCTTCCAATGAGTGTAGAGCCCGTAAGGTTGCAATGTCATAGTTGAGGATAGTCGCTCTATTTGGTCACCTACAATGGGTTAGTCACTTCTCTAAAATTGATCTTTCGCATGGATTTTGTTCTTAAGTGTAAATGAGGGTAGGTGATATCCCTAAGTGCCCTTTTGAACTAGGAATGAACATTTTGAATGCTCATTTGAGTTGTTTGGTGGGCTTGTATACCGGTTATGTCTATTGGGTTTCATGAATAGGGTCTTAAAACCCTACCTCGGCATGTTTGTGTTGGTCTCTAGTAATGAAGTATTGATTTATTTAGAGCTTGTGAATCATTTGGGGGTAGTGTTGCAAGTCTTGTAGGATGAAAGGTTGTTTGCTTAACATGATAGGTGTAAGTTGAGGATAACAAGAAGCTAGTTAGAACTACTTAAAGATTATAATATGAGAGTGCATTATATTCTCCCCGTTAATGCTAATGTTGTGGTTGATGCTCTAAGTGGGGTGCCTATGGGTAGCCTAAAATACATGGATGATGGTGACCAGGAGGTGAATAGAGAGGTCCATCAGTTGGCTAGGTTAGGGGTTAGGTTGGAAGAACTTGAGCATGGTGGTGTAATATTCATGATGGTTCCAAATCTTCTTTTGTTGAAAGGGGCCTAGTTTGAGCAAGGCCTTGATTCCGCCTCATTAGAGTTGGAAGTTTTAGGTGAGAAGATGAGAGAGTGGAGGTTGTCTTCGAAGGGAAAGATGGTGGTTATTGTAACAAGTGGAATAGGTGTGGTTAAGGTTGCTAAATGAGTTATGGTTGTGAGTCCTTTTAGATTTTAGAAGAAATTGATAAGGTTGCATATGAATGGGATTTTCCTAGGTATATGATTATGGCTTGTTTGGTTCTTCATGTTTCTCGCTTGAGGAGATGTGTTGGTGGCTCTAGTGCTATAGAACCCTTTTTGACTGTCGGTGATATGGAGGATAGGTTGACTTAGGAGAAAGTCCCATTGGAGGTGTGCATGGATGACTGAAGAAGTTGACTAATATTGATGTGGGGTTCATCAAGGCCCTTTCAGTAGAGTAGTCTATTCGTATGTGTCTCTCTGGGAGCCAGTGACAGCATGGAGAAGCAATATTCGTATCTCTTTCATTCTAGTCAAGCTTATGATAACACGTCAAGTCCATTTATTTGATTCCAAGTCTTATGTTTCAGTCCTATGTCATTCGTGTGCATCCATGTTTAAGTTGGCAAGTTTATAATGATTTTACACTTATGTTGAGATTTTGAAAATAGTGTTTTAAAGAGTATTGATGCATCCTTGTTGGGGCTGATCTCCTTATGATTACTCTTCTCTTGTACATTTCTTTGACATTTGGGATGAATGTTCCCAAAGGGGAGATATCGAAACGTGCCCAAAAATGTGCCTCGAAAATGCCTGGAATCTTAATTTTCATATATCTCAAAATCCGTGTGTTATTTCTAAAATTCGACTTCATATTCTTGTTTAGGGGGTCAAAATTAGGGGAAAAAGGGTCTAACCCCAATTTTAAAGAGAACGATTCATAATTTTGATTTTTCAAGAGAGCACAAAATAGTGACGATAGCATGTTCTGGGCGCGAAGCGCACCAGTACTATTTCCTGTCCAGTTTTTTTATTCGATCCAAGGCTTTAAATTCTTGGGCCTAAGCCTTCCTACATGAGAAAAAACCCATACTTAGCATTATTTCACCGTTATATCACCCAAGACATTTCCTAATACTCACTCAAACCTTTATTTTTATATTTCTCTCAAGATTCAAGTCTCAAACCCTCATCCGGATTTCAATGTTCTCCTTTAAGCGTTAAGTCTCCATCTCCAATCTTTACCAAGCTCATCTCTAAAGCTAAGATATATAGGTTTTAGCCTTTGGGTCCTTCCTCCCATGGTGCCCTAATCTCCTTTTTACTCAATTTGCATAATTTAAAGTTGATTTTTACATATGGATTTACTAGTATGAACATGTCTATGAATTATGTTCAAGCTATGTAAAGTTGTGACTGTTTTGCTATGCCTTGAGCTATAAATCTTACGTCTATTGTAAGATTTGATGAGGAGTTTTGATGAATATTGCTTGATGGTATTGCAACATGTTGATTGATGGTTTTATAATGGATTTTCTTGCATGATTTCATCTCTATGTTTCGTGGTTTTATACTTGCATTACAGACCTGCCAACTATTTGATAAAATGTCCGGATGTGGTTTCTTGAGGAATTGAAGGTCCAAAGCATGAGATATGATATGAATGAATATGTGATGATGAAATGAGCTTATGTATATGATATATTCTATACAAAATGTTGCATTAGACCATGCCTGATTCGGGGGGTTAGTAACTTGATAGTCAATCAAGGCACTAGGGCCTTGATAATCTAGATGGGGGTTTGTAGTCATCAACCTCGATAGGGATTTGTACTCATCAATCTAGTGAGGGGTTTGTACCTCACCACTAAGGTGATAGCGTGGCATCATCATCAACCTAGATGGGGGTTTGTACTCATTAACCTAGTGAGGGGTTTGTACCTTACCAGAAGTGTGATGGGGTGGCATCATCATTAACCAACCAAGGGTTTGTACTTTGGAAATCTAACTCGATCTCTTCTACATATATGACATCCTATATAAGCATGAGTTACTTAATCGTGATTTACTTAAGCATTGATCATATATGTCATATTGTTATATTATGCCTATTGCTTAATATTATGCATTTTGATAATGATGCCTATCTCTTGTTGCATTGCACCATACATACTTAGTATATTCAAACGTACTAACACATACTTTTGCCTACATGATATCACCATATAGGAACCGGATCCCTAGTTGATCATCCTCCTTCTCCATGTGGCTAGTTCGGTGCTATTCAAGCTAGTTGGTGAGTCCTCCACTTCGGGAACCCTAGTCTATGTTCCTCTTACTATGTATTGAGACACCCTTCTTTATGTTCTATTTTTACTATGAGGGTGAGTTCGGTTGCTTTTTCTTGGCCCTCGCTCCTATCTATATAGTAGAGGTTTTATTGGACGTGCTATGCACCTAAGTTATGAGCCTCGACTCTTTCGTCTCTTGATTATGATGTTATGCAAGCTTTCCCCATAGTCTCTTGCCCTTGTTTTCCAAACCTTTACTTGTCACTTTATATTAATATCTCTCTCCCTTAGTTCCAATTCCCCTTGTTTATGATTCTTGTGTTGTTTTACATTGCTTCCTCGGCCAATGATAAGCTAAGAGGCTTGTTTGGGGTTCCTTTGGGTTCCCTATTCGTCGTTCACGTCTAGGCCCTAGGTTTTGGTTATGACAAATGCACACTTATATGATAATTCTTCAGGAGTTCTAATCACCTTTTTGTTATCCTTGACTCGCACCTGTCATATTTAGAAAACAACCTCTCATCTCCTAAGACTTGCAACACTACCCCCAAAAGGATTCCCAAGCTCTAAATATATCAATGCTCCACCACTAGAGGCCACCTCAAATACATCAAGGTAGAGTTTTAAGACCCTATTAAAGAAACCCATAAACATAGTTAGTGCATAAGACAACCAAACAACTCCACCAATACTCAAATGCTCACTCCTTGCCCAAAAGGACACCTAGGGACATCACTTGCCCTCATACTCACTTGGGGAAAAGCTCGGACCACAAATCAATCTTAGAGAAGTGACTAGCCCATTGTAGTTGAACAAATAAATTGTCTATCCTAGGCCATCATATTACAACCTTACGGGTCCTATATTCATCGAAAGCATGATATGCATGTAGCCAAACCACCTCAAGACCTCCATCCATCAACCAAATACAACCTAGATCACAAGACAAGACTTTATGCAATAAGAACATGGAGCAACCCTTATAAGCCTTCTAGAACCAATAGAAACACATAACCAAATCTTACTAGCATCAAAGGAATAATGAAAGAAATAGCGACTCCCATAACCATCAAAGCATGCACAAAAAAATCAAGGACAACCCCTAACTTTTCGGTAGTATCATTGTGCACCTCCTTGCCTTCTTTGAAGAGCATAGAACCTATTTTTCCTAGGAGCATCCCCTTGGCCCTGAGGGAAACCATCTCTACCTTTGGTTTGATCATAAGGAGAATCAATAACCCTGTGATCCATTTCAGCACATCCGAAGCAAGCTCTAGAGTTCCTCCAACACGAGCCACTATGGATCTTCATACACGTAGGGCATTTACGCTTGGGCCCTCAACTATAACCACCCTGGTGTCATGGATTATCATTAGCAAACCTTCCATTAAGAGCATTGGAAGCCCTGTTGCCTTGATGGAACCGGCCATCCTTGGGACCTTGGGACTTACCATCAATATGGGCCCTCTTAGCCTCTCTACTCCT
The DNA here is from genome assembly GCA_025774065.1 of Solanum ossicruentum. Taxonomy (NCBI): domain Eukaryota; kingdom Viridiplantae; phylum Streptophyta; class Magnoliopsida; order Solanales; family Solanaceae; genus Solanum; species Solanum ossicruentum. The sequence goes on along the minus strand of JAOTQR010136481.1, from coordinate 51,312 downwards.
CCTCTTCCTTAATTTTTCCCCTCCCAATTATTCGGCATATGTCATTAAGCCGGAAAAATCCATGTCTCTAATCAACATAGCAGAACAATACTCCTCATTGATCGAATCTGATATGCCAATCACGAACTTGTTCATTCTAGACCATGGGTCGATAATCAATTTTGGAGCATATCTAGAGAGTTGGTGGAACTTGAAGGAATACCCCCTCACACTCACAGATACTTGCTTCAAATTCATTAAATCCATCATTTTAGATTCTCTAAGCTCAAGAGGGAAGAACTAGTTGAGATACGCCACCTTAAACTCCTCTCAAAGGAGCACATTATTGTTCCCCTTCTCCTCCTTCCATTGAGCATACCATATTTGGGTTACCCCCTTGAGTTGGTAAGCTACCAACTCCACCTTCTCTTCCAATCTAACACCCATAATACTAAATACTTTGTAAACCTCATAAAAATATTCTTGGGGGTCCTCATCCACCTTGGACCGATAGAACACCAGTGGGTTCGTCCTCACGAAGTCCCTCACTCAAGATGAAGGGGTAGGAACATGAGGAGCTTGGGCCCCTTGGTTGATTTGATTGGCCACGACATGAGCTAACATGGGAGGAGCATCTCGAAATTCTCCATAAGCTAGTTGTTTTTCGAGAAAGTAGGCTTTTCTTTCTCTTTTGTTAGGCATGATCTATCATATAAAAGAACAATTGTTAGGGGGGAATAACTTTAGCTAAACCCTATAGCACGACATGACCATGAAGAAAGGAAATATTTCCTAAAACATCTCATAGCCTCTTAATCATAGTTGTGGTGCACAACAGAACCATGAACAAAACTCTTATCGACGCAGTGTACTGGAGGGCGAGGACCTGTCAACCTAGAGTCTGATATCAAATTTGTCACGACCCAAACTAGGGACTAAACGTTACACGGCGCATGGGGAACCAGAAGGGACCCCAACCAAGCCTCTTAACATATCATCATACATCCTTGGTTGTGGAAGCAACATAGAACAACATAAGAAACATAAACAAGGGAAATTGGGACTAAGGAAGAGAGCTAAACACTTGAATAATATAGATGAGTCAAAATTCAAGCATAATACATAACTTGTCCAACTACACCTCTAGATATAGAACTTAGCGAAGGCCAAGACAAGCAACCGGGATCAGCCTCATAGTAATGACCATGGTATCCCAAAATATACAAGACCTAGTCTAAGCATAAGCATCATAGAAGATGGCTATTATACCTATACATAAGGACTCACCAAATATAACTTGAACAATTCGTCTAGCCACGTGGAGAAGAAAGATGATAAAATAGAGCTCCAGTTCCTACATGGTAACATCATGGGGGCATAGAGTATGCATTAGTACATTCGAATATACTAAGTCTGTAGGATGCAATGCAATAAGAGATAGGCAACTTAGTCAAAATATATAATGATAGGCAATAGATAACATAATAATAATATGGCATGTATAATCAATGCTTAAAGTAAAACTTACTTGCAAATCATTCAACTTATATAGATCACAATACATAAATGTGGGAAGAGACCTCAACTGACATAGAATAAGACCAAGCAATCTACAACTTGGAATCCCAATGATTACCACTTATTGCTAAAGAGGTAGTCTATTTGCCAAGGTAAACTATACTTTACCTTACGGAAGCCCGTCTCCTTTCGGAGAAGAAACCTTCCTTATGAGAGCTCGTCGCATTTAGGAGAGGATTTCATAAGTAATTTCACCTTATGGGAGCCCATCCCCTTTCGGGAAGAATTTCCAAATATAGTGCACTAAATGGATCTACTAGTATAACAATGGTATAACATAGTCCTATGGCGGCACATAGTTCAAGAAAAGAGAGCAAACCTGCCATCCATCGGTACTACGTCTAATCTCATAGAATATATAAGATAATCATACTTTATTAACTTGCAATAAATATTATGACATGGAATGAGTAGATCCTAAAATCATTGACAACAAATGATGAGCATAACTTCAAATATGAGTGTAGATCTTCATTAACATTACTCTTACATTAACAGCAAAAGGTTCACAAGAGGTATAATCTTTGAACGGGCATAGCTTCATACTTGCATAATCATAGATAATTTCATGAATTCATAAAATAATTGATAGCCCATATCCGTCATTAAGTCACATGACTCACAAATCATACAATAGATCATCCAAAACCTCAAGAATCCTTAAAAAAGCATTTTATCAAACACTTAGCGGATGTGTAGTGCTAGTGTAAAATCATGCAATTGAAGAGTGGAAACATGCTACCAAATTCAGTCTAATACCATCAATAGATACTTGATAACACCTTCAAATACTATATATCAAAATCTTTCATCAATTCTCAAGATAGATTTTAGATTCATAACTCAACACATTCTAAAACAAGTAGAATTTCATGAAACCCCAACAAAGTGTGTAGTGAAATTCATAATAAGTAAGACTAATGAGTAAATAAACTTTTAATTAGGCAATTTTAGGTAAAAGGATGCTAGGACATCATGGGCGAAATGAACCCATGAAAGAAACCCATATACCTTGACATTGAAAAACCCTTGAAGAAGATTGAAAATGGAAACTTGAAGCTTGAGTGCAATCCTTAGGATTCGAAAAGAGTTTTTGCACCTGAATTTTGAGAGAAATATTAGTCTAAGTGTTTAAGTGAGTATTAAGGAATGTATTGAATGATATGATGGTAAAATATGACTAAGTGTAGGTATTTTCACGTATGGGAATAGTTAGGCCCAAGACTCAAAAGTCTTGGACCAAGATAATAAAAACTGGACTAAAAATGTACACTGGTGTGACGCGACAGCAACGCGCATACCTCACTGGAAATTTCTCACTTTGAAAATTAAAATTGTGAATCGTTCGCGCTAAAATTGGGTTAGACACTTTGAAAATTGAAATTTTGAATCATTCGCCCTAAATAAGAATATGAATTTCAATTATTACAATAACACATGGGTTTTGAGATATATGGAAGTTACGATTTCAGAAACTTTCGAGGCACATTTTCGGGCACTTTTGGGGGTTGTTTCATTGTGCTTAAGTTAGTTGTGTAAGTGCTCAATTATTTTATTCAAATTGATAAATCTTACATATACACTGATCATAAGTAGCTAAATTCACAACTAGGGTTGTGAGAACCATGAATTGCTAACAAGGCAAAACCCATATAATTCATAATTTTTGAAAAATGTGAATGCATATATAATTACTCCTCTTCATTATGAATATTTTTTAATGGTGGCCAACGTTAGAACTCACCTACTATTACTAATTAGTCCAAGGTAGTAATGAATAGGAAAAGATATTAATTAACAAGATTTGATTGATGTTTCTCATCTAATAAACCAAACTAGGCCAAGGGGAGGTTATGTTGGAATAATAAGTAAGGGTTAGTAATGTCACACTGCAGGGATGGAACAAATAACATAGTGAAATTTGCCTCTCACCTGGAACAAAGAGTTTGGTGAACTTAACTTACCGTTTTGGCATGCTACACACCAGAAAAGAATTCAATTATCTGGTAATACTAAGTTAGCAAATCATGGGGAACAAAAAACCCTGGTTATTCTATATACTAATTTTTCTCTTATCTCAGTTTTGGAGTACTTTTCATAGTTTTTACAACCCCCTTCCCAAGGGAAGATAAGTAGGTTACTCAACCGAATTTCCTTGAATTCTTCTAAGTCTATCATATTCCTTGTGGGAATGACCCTAAACTCGGTTAGGTTATATATCTTGACAATGACCGCTTTAACCTCAAAAAGGAGGTGTATCTTGGGAAACATGAGCAGTTGAGTCGAACATAGCCCGAAGATTCTATATAAGTTGTCCGTTTCCATCTTGCATAAAGTGATTCCATGTATTTAGTTTAGCTTTTCATGGTAGACTTTAATGTGATGCATAAGATGGATTGGATGCATGCTTCTTATATTGATTGTAGAACTCGCAGGGTTAAATTCATATTCCCTAATGAGATAATTCTTGAATGGGAGGGCAGTAACTCTTCATGTAGTGGTCAATTCATCCCTTTTATAAAGGCCTCCAAAAATGATTTCCGTGTAGTGCATCTGCCATTTAATGAGAGTCAAAGATGTCTCTTCGGAAGCTCCTTCTCCTAATTCGGTCCTCATTGTAAATGAGTTTCCTGATGTCTTTCTGAATGAGTTAGCAGGTGTTCCTCCTAAAAGGTGAATAGATTTCAGTATAAACCTTTTACCTGAAACTCTGCCTATTGATGAGTCGATATTTCGGACTTATTTTGGGCCTAGTTTGCAAAGAAATATTGTCCTTGATGTTCTATAATTCCTAATCTCTAATAAAATATGTATGATTGTATTAGGAAATAGAACTAAAAGTGCACAAATGGACAATATTGACAAGTCTTGAAAAAGCAAAAAAATTGTAAAAAAGGTGGATAGAAAGAACATCGCCTACAAATATGGCGATTCGCCAAACACTCAAAGGAACCACCAAGTACTGCACCAACCAAGATTCATCTCAAGTCAGGAAGGTTTCCGAAATCGATGTTGCCAAACTCATTCAACATAAAGCTGAATGGCTCTAGAAACCGCCTAAATTTACAGGGCTTAGAGCCCCAAAACCATAATAGGAAGGCGATGAGAGAGGAACTTTAGCGAATTGCTGAACTTTATTGTCAGAGAGAAGCTTCATAGCCTAATTTTGCAAAGAAACATGCCTCTAAGGGGATGCAGAGAAAAGTAGTCAATTCCATATTCGGCACTTCACCAGAGTGCTTGGCGATGACCGACCTTGACTGACAAACAGTAACTCAGTGTACAAACTTTTATACTTTTGGACAGACTATTTAAGAAATTTAAAAAGCTCATTGTACATATTATTTTTCTTATTTATACAGAGAGAGTAGCAGTACATAGAACATTCCTTGCTCTATTGTACAAAGGGGTGACAGGATTTCAAGCTTTTTTGAAGCAAAACTTGAGGAGATCTATTGGTGTTAATCAATTTTTTTGTATTCAATCTTGTTACCCATGACTTCAGCTAATACATTTGGTATTGAATTTCTAATTTCTAGCATGAGTGGATAAAACTACCATGTTGGGGGTGTGTAAATAATATAGGTTTTTGATTTATTTGTTGGGTCTTTGATATTTTGTTATTGTTGTTGTTTATTTGAGTGAATTTATATCATTCCTATCTTTAATCTATAATTTCAAGTTTGCAAATGTAGGGTTTAATTTAGATCTATAATTACTTTAGTTGGAGTGATTAGTGTATTGAATGGATGTAATGTTTGGAAAACATTGGAGTTTTAGTTGAAGGTTGTTACTATGGATTCAATGGCTAAGGTTTTCAGGGTTTTCCTGAGACTTCTTAGTCCAAGCGTGTCCTCGCCGGACGCATATTATCTCATAATTAAATCATATAAAATACTCGCGTGTCACAACTGAACATGGATTACAAACAATCTAGCCTATTCACTCATTATTAACTCAACCAGTCAAATATTTAGACCCAGCTAGCTGATCAATTCCCATATTTACACATGCCCAACATCTCCCTTAATTTATTGATCAATTTGCTAATTAGATATTGTGTAGTTAAATCTTGATTTTAATTATTGTAACTACCCCCCCAAACCTACAATTACTTTGTCCTATGAACCACCTCAAATCGTGAACCATTATTCCTAGTGGAATTTGACCTCGACCTCTAATGTTGGGTTATTATGCTGATGACGACTGCCCCTACTTCCTTTGAGTAGCCAAATCGAGAGACATGAAAAGGATACTGTTGCCAAGGCACAGTGCTAGTTCATGACTGATGTGTTTTTTAAGCTGTATTCTGGTTGTTAGAATTATTTTACTATTTTCTTGTTGTTTTTGCTATTTAAACAATAGGTGTTTAGATGGAAGACCATGGAAGCATCCATGATAATAATATTCAAGATGCTAATGATATACAGGGTATTAATTGGGACCAAGTGGGAAGCAGATGTGCCATCCAACTGTCCCCATTGGCCAAAGGCATTAACTTTTATGTGACAAGCACTATATTGCAACTCCTCAAGCTGAAGGAACTATTGAGAGGATTAGGCCATGAAAATCCTCTTGAACACCCCAGGAATTTTGTTGATATACATCTCTTATTCAATTTCAAGGGAGTGAAACTAGAAGCCATTAGACTGAGGCTATTCCCATTCTCTATTACTGGAGAAGTTATGAGGTGGCTAGCTGAGTTTCCTCGTGATTCTATCACTCCATGGGAGAAACTTCAGGATGTGTTCTTCAAAAGATTTTCCCTCCATCGAAAAGGTTTAAGCTGAGAAGAAGTATTGAGAACTTGAAACAAATTGATATCGATCCATTGCATGAGACATGATTTCGATTTTGAAACTTTTAATTCAATGCCCGTATTGTGGAGTTCCAGACCATTTGTTATTGCAATACTTCTATGTAAGCCTCAATGCAGTCAACAAAGGGGTGGCTAACCAGCTGGTAAGAGGTGGAATTAGGAAACAAACACTCTTGCATCTTGTGACCTCCTAGATGACATGACAAAAATCAATTGACTGTGGTGTAAGAGGTATGGCCTCGTATCTTCAAGTCATAGGGATCCATCCAAAGAGTAGCTTACTAAGATAAAAATGGGATGAAAATATGGCTAAGATGCTAACTCAGCTTAACCTCTTGACTAAGCATGTTATGGAAGAAAATTGTAAGAGTATAAATGTTGTGGGGGCTGCTAGCAATGTGATGTTTGATAGTGCACCATTTAAAGGTTGTTACAATGAACAGATGCATTATATGGGCAACCAAATGATGGGTTCTCAGTCTGATTTTCCAAGTCCACATGGGTCACAAGGTTGGAACAATAATAATGATGGATGGTGAGATCTTACATGGACTGAACAACCTCCAGTTGGTGGTTGGGGAAACCGCGATGGGGTTTTGGATAGTATGTTCTGCCCTACGATAGGGTGAAAGATGTTGATCCTATGGTAAATCAAGAGAGTCTCTAGACAAAAGATATAATATTCTAAATGTTGAAGAAGTTTAAAGCCTCCGAAAAAATCTTGAAGGAGATGAAGTCAAACTTTTCATAGTTAAGTCTAATAGTAACATCACATTCAGCTTCTATCAACCACTTAGAGATTGAACTTGGCAATATATTAGCCCATCTCAACTAGCAACCAAATAGTGGTTTGACTAATGAAATGGTAGCCAATCCTAAAGGCTTTAATCAATAGTGTTTAACTATCACTACCCATAGTGGAATAGTGTAGAAGGTACTAAGTCTTCACTAGTTGCTGAAGAAGGTCAAATTGAGGTAGGAGAAGATGAAGGTACAGTCAATATTAATATTGATGACAGTGTAGCTGATGATGGAACTAGTGATGCTCTGGGTAATCTCGAGAGTTGTAAGAAAAAGAAGGTTGGGGATGATGTTATGAACATTCAAAAAGCACTCCCCTAAAATTCAAGTTCAGTTGTGCGGTTGAAAGCACCTCAAGTTAAGATTGATCCTCCATTCTCTCGGTGATTGAAGAAGAAAGAGAAGGATGCCAAATTTTAAAAAATTTTGTATCTATCCATAAATGTTCCATTGGTTAAGGCACTGACTGAAATGCTAGGGTATGCCAAATTTATGAAAGACTTGATGTTAAAGAAACAGACCCAAGAGTGTGAGATGATCAAGGTGTATGTTAACAAAAGCTTTAGTTGTGAAGAAAGAGGACACTAGTGCATTCACAATACCATGCTCCATTAGAGATTACAAATTCAATAAGGTAATTTTGCAAATATTATACCCGTGTTGATATTTGAGGAATTGGGGATGGAAAACCCTTCACCAAACACTACATATCTGCTTATTGCTGATGGTCCACCAAAATATTGGCGGGGATTCTTCATGATGTGTTAGTGTAGGTAGAGAAGTTCATTCTTTCAGATGAATTTGTGATCCTAGATTGTGAGGTGGATACAGATGTGTCGATTATTTTGGTGAGGCCATTCTTAACCATCGGAAGGGAAATTGCAGATGTAGAAAGGGGAGACCTGAGGTTTAGGAAATATGATGAAAAGGTGGTGTTCAAGATCTGCAAGACTCTGAACAAGGAGGAAGATCTCTAGGTGATATTAGTGATAGACCATTCATGGGTGACTTGAGGAACTGGAAGGACTACGTCATGCCACGACATTAACTATGATGCTGCTTGGGAGGCAACCCAAGATAGTTAGTTGAGTTTTTTTCCTAAATAATTGGTATAAATTTGTGCAAGCTTGAAGAAGGACAATTTGAAGTGGAAGATAAATGGGCGACCAAATGGGTCTATTTGGTGTATCGCCATATTGAGACGGCGATCGCGCATTTATTGCCTTTAGAGTCATTCAAAGACTCCTAAGGTGCTGTAAAATTTGGCAATCTTAGTTTCAATTTGACAAATGGACAAACCTATTAATCAATAATCATTTTCACCACCCTTGTGACTAGAGTTATGGTTTGAATTTTGTAAAAAAAATTTGCAGTGCTACCGCCAATGTGTTTGGTGAGAGAGTCTACATCGCCAATACCTCATGCCTGACTGACTTATTAAAGGCTTTTCAAATCCTTAGGTTGTTCACTTTTCATATTCCCTCCTTCTACCTTCGTCACAAGCCAACACTCCTCTTTAGTCTTTTATTTGCAAGATTTATCTTGGTGTGAAGAAATTCATCAACAAAAGCTATTACAAGTTTTTTGATTTCTACATCATCTAAGAGGTACGTTTTTTGCCCTTAACTTTAGTTTCTTTGTTTTGAGACATGATGCTCTTGAGATGAAAAAGGTTTGATCAGGGTTTTGTGAGTTTGCTTATGTCACGACCCAAGCCTAGGGCCTAGACATAACACGGCGAATGGGGAACTCGAAGGGACCCCAAACAAGCCTCTTAGCATATCAATTACAAATCCTTGGTCATGGAAGTAAAATAAGCATCAAAAGTTATAATAAAAGTGAAGCAAGACTAAGGGAAGTTTTGATAATCCCAAAGAAATAAAGAGTCAAAATCATAGAATAAATACATCATAGTAATCAACAACACCTCTAACTTGGAATGTAGCGGGGGCCAAGACACTTCCCGGGCTCACCCTCATAATAGTAAGTATTCAACATAAGAAGGACTCTTAACATAACATGAATTAAGTAGATATTCTCATCAGAATCAAGGACTCACCAATGCCTCTCGGATAATTGAACAAGCCACGTGGAAGAGGATCTAAAGGAGCTCTGATTCCTACATGGTGAAATCATGTAGGCATATAGTATGCATTAGCACGATTGAATGTACTAAGTGTGCGGGATGCAATGCAACAAAGACATAAGCCAATGTATTCAAAATGCATAATCATTAGAAATGAATATATAATCTCAAAATGGCATGCACGATCAATGCTTGTAATAAAACATGTTTTTCAAAACATTCAACTTGCATAGTACATAATACATTTGTGGGGAGAGACCATAATTAAGATAGACCAAGTGAGATGCTACTTGGAATCCAAGGCGTACCACCCCCTTCACAAGGTGGTGGAGGCATGTCACTCCCTCAACAAGGTGATCAAGGTATATCACCCTCTTGACAAAGTGTGGTCTACTTGCCAATGTAGTCATTCAATGAATAATTTGACGCATGTCACCCACTTAGTAAGGTGATCGAGACATGTTACCCCTTCGACAAGGTGATGTATAACTAGATGGATCCACTAGAAAGCCATAAGTGAGATCATGTGTAATCCAATGGTGGCATATAGTTTAGAGACTAAGACTTTACATAAGTACCCCTTGAGTCGAGCCCCATCTTAAGCCTCAATCGGTGCTAAGTCAAATCCTACAGAATACTTGAAATAATCATACTTTAATCATAATATGAACAACTTTTAAGAGACATGATAACATGGCTTCAGTAGCCCATAAACATGCTTGACCTCTAATAGTGAGCCTAACTTAAACATGAAAGTAGATAATAATCATACATGATCCCTTGCTTTAACATAAATAGCCCACAAGAGGTGAAAATGTTTAAGGTGCACTTAAATTGATACTTGCAACATCATAGATACTTTACATGAATTCAATACATGCTTGAAAACCCTTAATCATCATAAAGTCGACTTGTAAATCATGTAATAGATCATCAATAACTTGAGAATTCTTGTCATGACATTTTGTCAAACACATGGTGGGTTCATGATACTTTTTCAAAATCATGCAATTCAAGAATAAAACAAGATGATTAAACTCAATGAAAACCAAACCCACCACTATGTTGTAAAACCTTCATGTAGGTTACCTTGAAATCAATCACAAAAGCTCATAAGAGTTCATTGTTTCATAGCTCAACACATGCATACTCTCAATAGATATAATCAATTAATGGAATAAGCTTGAAATAGAGATTCTTGTATATTCAATCAATACTTGATAAAACCCCAATATGATTTATGCTCATATTTCACAATAGAGGTACTCATAGGTAATACAACTTGAAACCATGCAATTTTCAAAAAGGGAAGGTTGGGCTCCATGGGTGAAAGGACCCATGGATGAAGACCCATAAACCTTAAATGTTGAATTCCTTGAGGTGAACTTGAAGTAGACTTAGAACTTCAAATGAGTCCTTGCATCCCAAAATTTAGTTGAGATCCTTAGATTTGGACGAGAGAATTGATAGAGTCTTAGAGAGGTTTGAAAGAGGGTTTTATGAGTTATAGAGTTGGAAAAATGGCTAAGTATGGGTGATTTTAGGTTTAAGTGACCATGGGGCTTGGACCCCAATACCATTTGACAAAATAGAAAAACAAAGAAAAATAATACACTACTTTGCTTCCCTAGCGCGACACGGACCTATTGCGCCAGATAAAATACACTACTCCGCGCCCCTGGCTCTGAACCCCTGGCGCATCGTGGACAGGGCACGGACAACCACTGGAATTCAAAAATTTGTAAAAATTATTTTTTGCTATGAGTCCTCTAAAATTCAAATTATACCTATTTCCCACTCAATATTTTCCCTGAATCAAGAATATAAAGTCAGATTTTCAAAATCACGTATGGATTTTGTTGTATATGGAAATTATGATTATAAGACATTCCGAAGCAGATGTGGAGCGTTTTAATATCTCCCCCTTGGGAACATTCATCCTTGAATGTCAAAGAAGCATGTGTAGGAGAAGTAATTAAAATATTTTATCCAGACATGAATGCAACAAATAAAATTAAACATCATTTTCAAAAAAATCTCAACATAAATATCAAAAATCACCATAAAATTATTACCATAAACATAAATGCATACAAAATGATATGACGGCTGAATCTTAAGACTTGAAACCATATAGAAACCTAAATTATTACCTTTTGCTTGAGTAGAGTGGAAAAGATATGGATATCGCTTTTTTATGTCTGCGTCGGCTCCGATGCTGCACTTTCAACTTGTTGATTCCTCCAATGTACCTTGACGGAAGTTAAATCTTTGTTTCTCAAACTCTTCACTTGTCTATCCAAAATCACCACCGGTACCTCCTCGTAGGTCAAATTATATTCTACCAAACCTATAACTTATAAGGGAACTATAGCACTTGGGTCACCCATACACTTTCTCAACATAGACACATGGAAGACCGGATAAACCATATTCATCTCTATAGGAAACACCAACTCATAAGCAACCTTACCAATCTTCCTCAAAACTCTATAAGGGCCCACAAATCTTGGGCTTAATTTCCCTTTCTTGCCATGTGGATCACCCTTTTCATAGATAAGGCATTCAAGTAAACCAAATGACCAACCATAAACTCAAGATCTCTACTCCTCACATCGAAGTAGGACTTTTGTCTATTTTAGGTTATTTTCAATTCTCTCTTATCAACCTTACCTTCTCCAAGACTTCCATGACAAAATTCGGACCTAGCAAAGTCATCTCCCCTACATCAAACCACCCAACCGGGGATCTACAATGCCTACCATATAAATCTTCAAAAAGAGTCATACCAATGCTTGAGTGGTAGCTATTGTTATAAGCAACCTCAATAAGTGGAAGATGTTCATCCGAACTACCCATAAACTCCAAACCACAAGTTCTATGCATATCCTCAAAAGTTTGGATAGTCTTCTTGGCTTGGCCATCCGTTTGAGGATGAAAATACCAAGACCTCCTTCGAAGGACCTCCAAAAGTGGAAAGTGAATTGAGCACCACGATCTAAAATGATAGACAAGTGCACCCTGTGAAATCTAACCAACTCATGTATATACAACATGGCATAATCTTCGGCGCCATAAGTGGTTTTGACCGATAGAAAGTGAGCCACCTTGTCATTTTATCCACAACAACCCAAGTAAAGTCAATGTGTTTTCTAGTCTTAGCCAACCCAACCACAAAATCCATGCTAATCTCTTCCCACTTCCAAGTAGGAATTTCTATGTCTTGGGCTAGGATACCCGACCTTTGATGTTTGGCTTTCACTTTTTGGCAATTGTGACATCCGGATACAAATTTGGCAATATCTCTCTTCATACCACTCCAATAATACACCTCCCTCAAGTCTCTACACATCTTTGTAGAATCGGGGTGAATGGAATTGGATGAATTATTAGCCTCTTTCAAGATCAACTCCATTAAGTCATCAACATTAGGCACATACAACCTACCTTGGTACCTAAGAGCACCATCTCCCCCTTGGGAGAAACCCTCTACTTTACCATCCCTTACCAAGGTCTTCAACTCTAGCAAGCGGGGTCAAGATCTTATTTTGAATTTACTTCCTTAATCAAAGAAGATTTAGAACTTTCAACAACTACTACACCACAATGTTCAACTTCATCTAACCTAACCCCAACCTAGCCAACCGGTAAACTTCTCTAGCCACCTATTTGCCACCATCATCAGTATGAGCTAGACTACCCATGGATACTCTATTTAAAGCATGGCCACAATATTAGCTTTGCCGAGATGATAATCCATACTCATATCAGAATCTTTAAGGAGCTTTAACCACCTTCTTTTCTTAAGATTAAGATCTTTTTAGGTGAACACATATTGGAAACTCTTGTGGTCGGTAAACACATCAACATGAACCCCATACAAGTAGTGACACTAATTTTTCTAAGCAAGCACCGTGACCACCAGTTCACGATCATGGCTGGGTAATTTAACTCATGACCTTAAGTTGTTTAGAGTCATATGTTATTACCTTGCCATTTTGCATCAAAACACACCCCAAACCAATTTTTGAGGCATCACAATATACCACAAACCCTGCCAACCCTTCCAATAGAGACAAGATAGGAATGTAGACAAGCTTATCTTTCAAAGTTTGGAAACTCTTTTAACATTCATCGATCCACATGAATTTTCCTTCTTTTGGGTCAACTTTGTCATAGGAGAAGCAATAGAAGAAAAGCTATTCACAAACCTCTGGTAGTAACCCACTTAACCCAAGAAACTCTTAATATCTAACGGATTCAAGGGTCTACACCAATTTTGTATCACCTCTGTCTTCTTAGGATCCACCTTAAAGTTTATCACCCGACACCACATGCCCTAGAAAAGCAACATCTTTCAACCAAAACTCACACTTTTCATATTCGGCAAATAACCTCTCATCCCTCAAGATTTGCAACACCACCGTCAAGTGATTCACATGCTCTTCTTCACTCCAGTAATAAATCAAGATATCATCAATAAAGACCACCACAAACATATCAAGGAAGGGTTTAAAGACACTATTCATGAGATCCATAAATATAGCCAGTGCATTAGTCAACCCAAAATACATTACCACAAATTCAAAGTGGCCATATCTTGTCTAAAAGGCCATCTTAGGAATATTATACTCCGTCACCTTCACTTAGTGGTGTCCGAACCAAAAATCAATCTTAGAAAAGTGACTAACCCCTTTTAGTTAATCAAAAATGCCATCAATCCTTGGTACATGGTACTTGTTCTTTATGATAACCCTAATAAGTTGTCGATAATCAATGCACATTCTAAGATAACCATCCTTTTTCTTCACAAATAATGTTGGTGCACCCTTAGGTGACTTACAAGGCCTTATGAAACCCTTCTACAAAAAATCCCTCAATTGATCCTTCAACTCCTTTGATTCCTCCAGGGCCACGTGGTAAGGAAGAATTGAAATGGGTTGTGTATCCGGAAGGAGGTCTATACAAAAGTCTATTTTCCTTTCGAGAGGAACAACGAGAAGCTCATCGGGAAAGACATCAAGAAACTGCTTGACCACTAGAACTGAATCAATAAGAAGGACTTTAGACTCAACATTCCTAACCCTTACAAGATGATAAAGGCAACCCTTAGAAATCAACTTCCTAGTTTTAAGACAAGAAATGAATCTACCCTCGACCACCACATCATGACTTTCCCAATCATAGATGGGCTTGTTAGGGAATTGGAATTTAACCTTATGGGTTCTACACCTAACAGAGGCATTAGATACATGTAACTAATCCATCCCAAGAATGATATCAAAATCCACCATATCTAATTCAACAAAATCAAAAGGTAAGAGTTTATGCAATGTGAACATAGGATAATTTCTATAGACTCTTTTAGCAACAACGGACTCACCAATGGGCTAGACACTTCATAAGGTTCACACAACAATTTTGGACTCAAATAGAGCTTTTCAGCAACAAAAGGAGTAATAAAAGAAAGAGTGGCACCTGGATCTATCAATGCATACACATCGAAATAAAAAATCTTTAACATAAAGGTGATGACATCGGGCACCTCATCCACCCCTTGTCTTCTTTGAAGAGCATAAAACCTATTTTTACTTGGAGCACCGCCTTGTTGGCCTCCATTTTCCCTTGGACCCTCATTAGCACCTTGGCTTGAGGAAGACCATCCTTACCTTTGTTTCGAGCCTGAGGACAATTATAGCAAGCACTAGAATATCTCAAGCATTGGCCACTATGGTTCCTACCACATCTTTAGCACTTAGGATTAGACACTCCACCATTACCACCTTGGAATCTTAGATTATCATTACCAAATCACTTATTAGGAGCATTGGAAGACCCTTAGCCTTGGAACTTGTTGCCTTGATGAAATCAGCCACCCTTGGAACCTTGGAGCCCACCTTCAGATCTAGCCCTCTTGGACTCACTATTTTGTCTCTTTTTAAGCTTTT
>JAOTQR010136481.1:16730-36001 GCA_025774065.1 Solanum ossicruentum | reverse complement strand
GCCACCCTTGGAACCTTGGAGCCCACCTTCAGATCTAGCCCTCTTGGACTCACTATTTTGTCTCTTTTTAAGCTTTTGCCCTCTAGTTGTTCGACATATGTCATGAGCCAGGAATCCAGATCCTTCACTACCATGGTGGTATGACACTCTTTATTAACCTAGTTGGACACTCCCCACATAAATTTATTCATTCTAGCTCTAAGGTCGGCAACTGAGTATGGAGCATACTTAGAAAGATTGTTGATCTTGAGGGCATACTCCCTCACACTCATAGAGCCTTGCTTAATTTTCACAAACTCCATCATCTTAACTTCTCTTAACTCGATAGGAAAGAATCAATTGAGGAATGTGGCTTTGAACTCCTTCCATGGAATAGCATCAACGTCTCTCCTCTCCAATTTCTATTGGGTAATCCTAATTTGGGCTACACTTCTGAGTTGGTAGGCCGCTAACTCCACTTTCTCCTATAAATTGACCTACATGATAGATAGCACCTTATATGCCTCATCGATGAATTCTTAGTGATCCTCTTCCAGTTTGGATCCATGGAACTCCGGTGGGTTCATTCTTGTGAAATCCCTCACCCTTGAGGCTGGAGAGGGAGCATGAGGTTCTTGAGCCTCTTTGGTTCATTTGGTTGGTCATAGCATGGGTCAACATTGTGATAGCATCTCGGAACTCTTCTTGGGCTACCCCTCTATATTGAGGAGCTTGAGGAGCAAGAGGGGCCGATTGTTCTTCAGGAGTACAGGCTCTTCTTAGTCTTCCCCTTGGAATCGGCATGATCGACAAGGAAACAAGAGCATTCATTAGAGAAAAAGCCATATAGTTACACCTAAAGCACGACATAGACCATGAAGAAGTGAAACATTTCCTAAAACACCTCACAGACTACCATTCATAGTTGTAGCACACTTCACAACTATGAGTAAGACTCTAATGAATGCGGTGTGTTGGAATTCCAAGGACTGCTAACAACCCAATGCTCTAATACCAAGCTTTCCATCACCCAAGCCTAGGCCTAGATGTGACATGGCAAATGGGGAACCTGAATGGACCCTAAACAAGTCTATTAGGATATGAATCACACATCCTTGGTTGCGGAAGAAATAAGAATCACAAGTTATTATAAAAGGGAAGCGGGACTAAGGGAAGTCTTGATAATCACAAAAGAAAAAAAGAGTCAAACCCATAGTATAAATAAATCAAAGTATCCAACAACGCCCTCTAACTTGGAATGGTGCGGGGACCAACACACATCCCAGGCTCACCCTTATAATAGTAAGTGTTAAACATAAAAAGGAGTCTCATCATAACATGAAGTAAGTAGATATTGTCCTCAGAATTAAGGACTCACCACAGCTTTCTCCGAGAGTCGAACTTGCCATGTGGAGGAGGATGATCAAAAGGAGCTCTAATTTCTACATGGTGATATCATGTAAGCATAGAGTATGTGTTAGTACGTTTGAATGACTAAGTATGCAGGTTGCAATGCAACAAAGACATTAGCTAATGTATTCAAAATGCATAATCATGAGCAATAGATATATAATCTCAAAAAAACATGCATGATCAATGCTTGTAATAAAGCATGCTTGCAAAACATTCAACTTGCATAGTACATAATACATGTGTGGGAAGAGACCTTAACCGACATAGACCAACCAAGCTACTACTTGGAATCCAAGGCATGTTACCCCCTTTGCAAGGTGATGGAGGCATATCACCCCCTCGACAAGGTGATCAAGGCATGTCACCCCCTCGACAAGGTGTGATTTACTTGCCATGGTAGCCATTCAATGAATAATTCGAGGCATGTCACTCCCTCGGCAAGGTGATCAAGACATGTCACCCCCTAGACAAGGTGTGGTATAACTAGGTGGATCTACTATAAAGCCATAAGAGAGATAATGTATAACCTTATGGTGGCACATAGTTTAAAGACTAAGACTTTATATAAGGAACTCTTGAGTCGAGCCCTCATCTTAAGCCTCAATCGGTGCTAAGTCAAATTCCACGGAGTACTTGAATAATCATACTTCAATCATATTATGAACAGCTTGCAAGAGACACGATAACATCACTTGAGTAGCTCAAAAATATCCTTGACCTCTAACAGTGAGCCTAACATTAACATGAAAGTAGATGATAATCATACATGATCCCTTACTTTAATATGCATGGCTCACAAGAGGTGAAAATCTTGAAGTTGGGCTTAACTTGATACTTGCAACATCATAGATACTTTTCATGAAGTCAATATATGCTTGAAAGCCACTAATCATCATAAAGTCACTTGACTTGTAAATCATGTAATAGATCATCAATAACTTGAGAGTTCTTGTCATGTCATTTTATCAAACACATAGTGTATTCATGATACTTGTTCAAAATCATGCATTTCAAAAATAAACAAGATGATTAAACTCAATGCAAATCAACCCACCAACATATAGTAAAACCCTCGTGTAGGGTACCTTGAAATCCTTCTCAAAAGCTCATAATAGCTCATAATTTCATAGCTCAAAACATGCATAATCTAAATAAATATAATCAATTCATGGAATGATATTTAAATAGACATTCATGCATATTCAATCAATATACTTGACAAACCCAAACATGATTTATGCTCATATTTCATAATAGAGGATACATAGGTAATACAACTTGAAACCATGAAATTTTCATAAAAAGAAAAGGTTTGGCTCCACGGGTGTAAGGACCCATGGATAAAAAATTACATACCTTAAACCTTGAATCTCTTAAGGTGAACTTGAAGTAGACTTAGAGGTTGAAATGAGTCCTTGAGTCCTAAAATTGAGTTGAAATCCTTAGATTTGAATGGAAAAATTGATAGAGTCTTAGAGAGGTTTGAGAGAAAGTTTTGTGAAAATGAGTTATAGAATTGAAAAATGGCTAAGTATGGGTGATTTCACATTTAAGTAGGCATAGGGATAATGCCCTTGGCCGAAATAGAAAAACAAAGGAAAATAATGGTACTAGTCTGCATCTCTAGCGTGAGGTGAACCTATGATGCCTGACAAAATTCACTGCTCCGCGCCCCTGGCGCATCATGGCCAGTGCGCGGACAACTACTGAATTCAAAAATTAGCAAAAATTATTTTTCTCTATAAGTCCTGTAAAATATGGGTTATACCCATTTCCCACTCAATTTTTCTCCCTGATTGAGAATATGAAGTCAGATTTTCAAAATCATGCATGGATTTTGAGATATATGAAAATTATAATTATGGAGCATTCCAAAGCACATATGGGGCATTTAAGATATTTATGTTTTTTGGCTGAAGAGTTGATGAAAATCATATGGGTTATACATTGTCGTGGTTCTAAAACCCTGTGTATTATGTATGTGTGGTTTATTTGGGCTTTTGATACATTTAAAATATCTTGAAATTGGTGCTGCATATGATGTGGGCAAGGGCTAAATATGATTGATTTGTTGCCCAAATGTTGAATATTAGTAGATATTATCTCAAATTTCATCTTTTGTACCCTATTGAATGTTTTATCTTGAGATAGTATCATGATCATAAGAGTGCTCGAGTGAATATGCATGCTTGTTGAATTGATTTTCTTGTAGGCTATCGTGAAGTCTTAGTAACCCCACACCCTTATTAAGTGAAATGAACTTGCCCAATGAAAGATAAGGTGACGGCTTTCTTAAGGGTAAGTCATTGCTTGAATGAGTTCATAGCCAGGAGGACCATGTAAATGTAGAAATGAGTGAATGAGCATGTATCGATGCTTGAATGCGAGTTAGTGTGTGATTATCACAGTTGTTCTTATGAAATGCGATCAAATTTTGAATGAATGGGAGTTTTCCTTTCCAGTCATCTTTTGGCGATGGTCATTTTGACCATTGAATTGGACTCGGCGATGCGCAAAAGTGTCGCACACACCGCTTTGTCTGATTGTTGATGTTGTTGAGCTCTTCAACTTTCGACGATTATATCTTCTACAGCCGAATTCATTTAGGGTATCGTCGAATCTGCACCATCATTGCTGAAAATAGCAGTGAGCAAAAGTCTAAAAATTATGCAAAATGGTGATGACCTATTTGACCGCTGAACCAGTTCGGCGACTTGCCAAATATGTTCTACGGTCAATCTAACCTGCCCACCCAAAATCATTCTACTGTGCATAAATGATAAACCTAATTGCCTTATGATTGATACTCACACAATGTTTGGAGCTTGTTATACAAAAATAGGTAAATCTAAGGAACCTGTTACTTAAGGTGGATCCATGGTGGCTTAGGGAGTTGTTATAGCACCTAACTGGGCAGGATAAAGATCTTAAAGGCCTCGCAGGGAGGTACAAGGGAAAGGTAAAAGAAAGGAGGTCGAGCACCGGGAGTCTGACAAGGGTGAGGAAGGATCCCTCCATATGACCTAGATAAGGTCGAATAATGAGGATGATGGATCCAAAACTTCTACAAGAAAGCCTACATCATAGCGAAGTCCTCAAAGGCATTGAAGTGAGGCTAGGTCCAATACTCTTCATAAACCTCTCCTCCAAACATCACAGAGGATTCAGGAAATGATAGCCTTGAGAAATCTAAACAGGCTAAGAGCAGAGGGGCATGGAACTATTCAAGAAGAAAAATAGTTGTCAACAGATGGGTGATTGATCATAACTTAAGGTTTTGTAGGTTCTTAAATTCTGCAACTTCCAGTCTTTCACCAAACCTCAGGATTCGTATGTTTCCACCCTAGTCCGGGAGTTCTATAAAGCCTATGACAGGCCATTCCTAAACACAAAGTAGGGTGAAGGCAATTCTCAAACCACTTGATGTTGTGTAAGTGCAATTTGTGCCAGTCCCATATGGCAAGGCCAAAATCAATGATATTCTAGGATGCACATTTTAGAGTCGGAGCTACCTAAAGGATATATCATAGCTCAAGACATTTAAGGATATCAAAGCATCATCAGCCCCGTTCATCATAATTCCTCCCTCGTGGTTAGAGAAGGGAGAAATCGTTGAAAAAAAGGAAACGAAAATACCAGCACAATCTTAGTTTGAATTCATTATTAGCAACTTGATGTTTTTACACAATGAATCAATACTTCGACATACCAAAGCTGTACTAGTTAGTTGCATTCTGAGCAGACAAGAGTTACATTTTTGTGCAATTATCACCCCAAAAACTCTCACTAGCTCAAAACAAGAGTAGACCTCATTACCATTTCCAGCCTCTCAGAGAATTAAGGCTGAATGTCTAAGGGACGAGAAAGATGGGGCAAGGAAGAAGCTAATTAATAAAACACCGATAGTTGCTGTTGAGGCCCTTGATAACGTTGCACAGTTGGCTCCTGAGGCAGGTATAACTTCTTCCTCCCTTTCGTTACATTCCAGCTTTCCTCTGATTCCCACTTCTGAGGCATAAGTAAAGCCACAGGCCAAAGATAACTAACCCCACTCATTAGAGCTACCATTTATGGCATTGGCCGACTGGCCAAAGCAGCCTAACTTTATGCTACTCGGGTTGAGTCATTTGTGCCTAAGTTGATTAAGGCAGCCACAGCCAAAGCGTTGAAGTCATATGTTGAGGTTAAGTCCAAGCAGTGACAGTTGGTAGAGGCACACAGGCCGAGGATAAATCGGCTTGAGGCGATGATTGATGACCATGGAAAGGAATTGTCCAACTTGAAGGATAGGGTGGTAGATGTAGAGAAGGCAGGTGGTGGAAGTGAAGGCTCATTGGCTATAAAAGCAAACACTGGTTAGTTGAATAATAAGGTGGCATCCCTTTGACCCATAGATTTGAGTACATTTTGGGATAGGCTAGAGAATCCACCCAACTTGGACATAACTATAGTTCCCGATGATGTGATGAATATAGATGTCTCGAGTGAAGGCAGAGAAGAAACCAAAGTAGCAAGCACCTCAAAAATTGATGAAGAAGCATTGGGAGTAAAGCCTAGCCAAGAGGAGTATGAGGAGTTAGAATGGGTGGAAGACCAAATCATGGACACTATCAAAGAAGTGTCTCTTCTATACATGTCTATGATAGGTATATCCCATGTATGTGACCACAAGCCTAAGAGGCCATTGGTTGATCTTGAGAATGCACTGAAAGATAAGGGCATAGATGCCCCCATGACCACTTCTTCAGCTCCATTACTACCACAGTAGGATTACTTCAGACCAGGGGAATTCTAATACTCATTCCTTCCTTTTATGCTTAATTTCTATGGTTCCCTACACATTAAGGACAATGTTTTTTAATTAGGAGGAGGTGAGCATATGGAGTTCCCTTTCTCTATTTCTGATGATGATTACCTCATGTTTTTGTTATGGTTTGATGAGACAATGATGTTTATTTTGATTTTATTGATGAATGTTAAGAAAATTTAAACTTTTTGGTCTATAAATAATTGTAATTTTTAATTTGGGTCAGAATAGAGTAGTATTTGTTTGTTGAATGGATGAATGATAGCAAATGATGTCCTGAAATTTTGGAAAAGCCCATGCAAATATGAAATTTGTTCTAATGTGAATATTGTGTCTATAGTCCTTAGCAATTTAAGCATCAATGAACAATATCTTTGATTTGGATGGTGCCATGAACGAGGAGCATGTACTCACTCACTAATTAGTCTTTTTCTTGATAAATAAGTTAATGTATGGATTTGATGCATCTTGACTTGACTATGTGAGTGGTTGATCCAAGATATGCGATGATCTAAAGTTATGAGCATATTGTCATTGTTTAAGACAAATCAATTTTGCCATTATGAGATTAGGAATTTTGTTGAAATGCATGTTTTGCTACACCTAGAACTTTCCTAGTTCATTAGTGAGAAGTGATTTTATTGATTCCAGATTAAGAAAGGACCTTAGGCCTCTATTAGTACCATTTAGTCCTCTATGACCATATTGACCTCCATTGATAATGAATCGAGTCCCTAGTGAAGCCCTTTGATCCTTGATCCTTTCTTTGGAAACCATATGGCTTTGACTTTTATATGATAAAGGCAATTCCTTCTTGTTCCTTATCAATCCCTCCTTGAACTTGAAATAATCAAAGTGATAGCTAAAGGCAAAAGTTGGGGGTTTTGGTTAAAAAAGGCGGGTGTCTCCTATGAAAGAGTCAAGGAAAGGCAATGGAAAAAGAAAGAAAGGTGAGGAGTCCTAAAAATGATGAAAGCAAAACAATATTGAAAAATCTAAAGAAAGTTTAACTGAAAAAGAATTTCTTGGAAAATAGGATCCTCCAAATTTATGAAAGATATTGTAAAAATAGGGAGAAACTTGGGATGAAAAATCAAAAGCAAAAGATGTGTCAAAAGAAGAAGAAAAGAAGAGGAGCATAAGGATCCTTGAGCATGTGAAAAATGTGTAGAGTTTAAGGAGGGATGAACCACTACTATCCATATGTTATCCTACCTAAACTTAACCCTACATTATAGCCCAAACAAAGTCCTTTTGGATCCTAGTCCAAAGGAAAGTCAAATGATCTCTAGTTGAGAATAAGGGAAAGTCTTTGGGTTAAAGCTTACATGTTATTTCTCAATTAGGAGAATGAGTGTTGAAGATATACATTGAAAATAATGTCATAATCTTGTGTGTATAGGATCATCATTGGCATGAGGGAAAATGGTGATGCCTTTAGGCAGTGATCAAAAAGTACATGAACAATTGTGAGCATAGCCATGTTTTGATTACTCCTTAGTCATCTTTTGAGACTTCAAAATCATGTAAGTGATTTGCGGCAGTTCAAGAGTGGATGAAAAAGGTTGAATTGTATATGTTTCTCCCTATGGCCCTATTTTCAAGCTCTGGAAATGGATCAAGTGATGTTTGATTTGCTTGGGGGCAAGCAAAGGCTTGAGATGGGGGTGTTGATGAGTCTATATTTTGGACTCATTTTGGGTCTAGTTTGCAAAGAAATGTTGAACTCAGTATGTTATTATTTCCAATCTCTAACTAATATGCATGTGTTGTGTTAGGAAATGGAGCGAAAAGTATATAAATGGACAATACTTGATAATTCTAGGAAAAGGAACAAATGTGTCAAAAAGTTGGATAAAAAGTTCATCGCCTACATATTCACCGATCTGCCAAACACGCAGAGGGACCACCAAGTATTTCAGCAATAAAGATTTAAGCCCAAGTCAAGAAGGTGATTAAAATTGATGTCACCAAACATATTCGAAATACTGCTAAATGGCTTTAGAAACCACGTAATGTTGTAGGACTCAGAGCCCCAAAAGCATGATAGAGAGGAGATGAGAGAGAAACTTTGGTGAATCACTAAATTTTATCTACGGAGTGAAGAACCATCGCCTAATATTATAGAGAAACAAGTCTCTAAGGGTATGCAGAGAAAAGCGGTCAAGTGCACATTTGGCGCATAGCCAAAGTGCTCGACGATGGTCGGCCTTGATCGCCAAATGGCAACTTGGTGCACAAACTCTTATACTTTTGCTTAGACTATTTAATAAATTTAGAAAATACATTGTATATATCATTCTTCTTAGTTTTACAGAGAGAGTAGCTGTACATAGAACATTCCCTACTCTAGAGTACAAAGGGCTGATAGAGTTTCAAGCTTTTGGGAAGCAAAACTTGAGGAGATCTGCTAGTGTGAATCAACTTTTCTCTATTTAATATTGTTATCCATGACTTCAAATACTTTATTTGGCATTGAATTTCTAATTTCTAGCATAAGTGGATAAAACCTCTATGTTGGAGGTGTATAAGTAATATGAGTTTTTGATTTATCTATTGGGTCTTTGATATTTTTGCTTTATTATTGTTGATAGAGTGAATTTACATTCATTCATATGTTTAAACAATAATTCTAACGTTGCAAACTTGGGGTTTAATTTACCTCTCTAGTTATTATTTTAATCGGAGTGGTTAGAGTGTGGAATAGATGTAATGGCTGAAAAACTCTTTGGGATTCTATTGAAGGCAATAACTATCGATTCAATGTCTAAGGTTTTAGGGGTTTTTCAGAGACTTCACAGGTCAAGTGTGTCCTCGAGGTCCACATATGATATTATAATTGAATCATATGAAATACTTGTGTGTCAGAGTTATTACATGGGTTACAAGCAACCTATCATGTTCACTTATTACGAACTCAATTAGTCAAATATTTGGACCTAGCTAGTTGAATGATTTCAATATTTTCACATCCCTAACATCTCCCTTAATTTGTTGATCAAATTTGCTAGTTACATATTTTGTAGTTGAATCCTGATTTTAATTATTGCAATCCCCTAAAACCTACAATTGCTTAGTCTAATGAACCATTTCAAATAGTGAACAATTATTCCCTGTGGGATTTGAGCCCGACCTCTAAAGTTGGGTTAGAGTTATTTTGTTGATGATGACTGCCCTTGCTTCCTTCGAGTATCTGGATTGAGTGACATCACATATCTCAATCCCTTGTTATAGAATGGCTCCCACCGAGTTGAAAGAGTTAAAAGAGCAATTGATAGATTTGTTGCAGAAGAATTTCATTAGACCTAGCCAGTCTCCATGAGGTGCCTGGGTTTTATTTGTAAGGAAGAAAGCTGGGTTACTCCGCATGTGCATTGACTACCGGTAACTTAATAAAGTCACTAACAAGAATAACTATCCCCTTTCGAGAATAAATGAATTGTTTAATTAATTACAAGTAGCTATTAATTTCTCCAAAGTTGTCCTGAGATTTGATTATAACCAATTGAGGGTGAGGGAAAGTGACATTCCTAAAATGGAATTCTGGACTAGGTATGGTCAGTTTGGATTTGTGGTTATGTCGTTTGGCCTAACTAATGCACTGACAATATTTATGGATCTCATGAATAGGGAGTTCAAGCCCTACCTCGACATGTTTTTCATGGTAATTATTGATGACATCCTTATCTACTCCTATGGTGAGGAAGAGCAAATGGAACACTTGAGGGTAGTATTGCAAACATTGTGGCAGCAAAAGCTTTATGCAAAGTTTGACAAATGCGAGTTTTGGCTAGATGAGGTTGACTTCATTGGGTATGTGGCATCTAGTGTGGATATCAAGGTTGATACTAAGAAGATTGAAATAGTGAGAAATTAGACAAGAACATTGACTCCTATTGACATAAGAAGTTTCGTGTGCCTAGTCGATTTCTATAGAAGGTTTGTGCAAAATTTCTCCAGTATTTCATCCCCACTTACCATGTTGACTCAAAAGAAAGCTATGTTTGTGTTGACAAATGAATGTGAGACAAGTTCCCAAACTTTAAAGGATCGATTGGCTTCATCCCGCATATTGATATTGGCAGAAGTGAATGATAGGTTTGTCGTGTATTATGATGCATCAAAGAGTGGGTTAGGTTGTGTGTTAATGTAAAATGATAAAATTATTTCCCATGATTCAAGGTAATTGAAAGTGCATGAGATGAATAACCCAACTCATGATCTTAAGCTTGCGGTGGTGGTGTTTTTCTTAAAGATTTGGTGCCATTACTTGTATGGAGTACATATGAATATCTTCACCGACTACAAGACTTTTCAACATGTGTTCACCCAAAAGGATCTAATTTGAGGTAACAGAGGTGGTTAGAGCTACTTAAAGACTATGACATGAGTGTAAAGTATAACTCCGGAAAGGACAATGTGGCAGTTGACCCCCTTAGTAGAGTTTCCATGGGTAGTATGTCTCATATTAAGTATGATGAAGAAAGAGAGTTAACCAAAGATGTTCATAGTTGGCTATATTAGCAGAAAAATTGAGTGAGTCTGAAAATGACAGTTCAATGGTTCTTCATGAATTTGCATCTTCTTTTAATGATGAGGTTAAGGCTAAGCAAGACCTTAATCCTTCCTTGGTTGAGTTGAAAACCTTAGAAAAAGATAGAAAGATTTCCTCACAAAGGGAAGATAGTGTGTTTCGATATGAAGAGAGGTTGTGCATGCCTAATGATAGTGAGTTGAAAAAGTTGATCATGCAAGAAACCCATAACTCTTCATACTCTACTCATCCCGGCACTATGAAGATGTATAGAGACTTAAGGGAGATTTATTAGTGGAATGGAATGAAGAAGAACATTGCTCAATTTGTGTCTGGATATGTGAACTGCCAACAGGTCAAAGTTGAACACTCAAGGTCAGGTGGCCTAGCATAAGACATCAATATTCCAACATGGAAGTGGGACGATATCAACATGGACTTTGTAGTTGGGTTTCCAAATACTTAAAAGCATTTTGACTCTATATTGGTGATAGTTGACCACATGACAGAGTCGACACATTTTTTACCAGTCAAGACTATATTCAGTGTCGACTATGCCAGCTTGTATATCCGAGCGTTGATGAGATTGCATAGAAATCCATTGACAATCATATTGAATCATGGAGTTCAATTCACTTCTCATTTTTGGATGTCTTTCCAAAGGGGGCTTGGCACTAGGGTAAAATTGAGTACTACTTTCATCCCCAAACTGATGGGCAAGCCGCAAGGACAATTTAGAAATTTGAAGACATGTCAAGATCTTTTTTTTTAGAGTTTAAGGGGAATTAGAATGAGCATTTTTCACTTATCTAGTGTGCCTACAACAATGGCTTTCATGCAAGTATTGGGATGCCACTATTTGAGACATTGTATGGCTTTTATGCAAGTATTAGGATGCCACCATTTGAGACATTGTATGATAGACAACAAAGATCATCTATTGGGTGGATCAAAGTTAATAAGGTGGAATTAATAGGACCAGACTCTATAATGAATGGTATGGAGAAAATTAAAGGCATAAAGGAAAAATCACAAATAGCCCAAAGCTGATAAATATCCTACTCCGATATGAGAAGAAGGGAACTTGAGTTCCAAGTTGGTGATTGGGTCTACTTGAAGGAATCTCCAATGAAAGGGAAGATCTAATTAAGTATGAAAGTAAAGTTGAGACCTAGGTATATGAGGCCCTATAAGGTGGTAAGAAGAGTAGGAAAAGTGGCATTATATGTTGGATCTACCAAATAAGTTGCATTTGATTCATCCGATTTTCCAAGTGTCGATGTTGAGGAAATTCATAGGTGATCCAAGTTCCATAGTTCCTTTGCATGATGTGAACATTGAAGAGGATTTGAGTTATGAAGAAGTATCAGTTAAAATTCTAGACCGGCAAATAAAAAAGCTAAGGAATGAGGAAGTTGCATCCGTCAAAGTGCTTTGGAGAAACTAACAAATTAAGGGTGCTACATGTGAAGCGGAAGAAGATATAATGAATCCTTATCCACATCTATTCCACTCTACTCAATCAAAGGTATATAGAAATTCTTCCTAAAACCACTAATTCCATGAATTTTAGTTTTTCATGATATATACATTTATTTTGATGTTTTATGGACTGTTTTTGAGACATGCTTTAAGTATGAAATCTCAAAGTTTTAAGGAATAATGTTTAACTTGTATTTTTGCATGCATACTGAGTTTTTAGCTTCTAGGTTACTCCTTAGAGCTTGCCTTTAAGTACATTCAAGGATGAATGTTCCCAAGGGGGAGATATTGTAAAGACCCCTAGTTTAGAATTCTTGAGTGCAGAAAAGTTGACTTAGAAAATTGCCTAAATTTTGGTTCATGAGGACAACTTACAGCCTGTAGGATTGGTCCTTAAACGTGAGACTTCAGGAAGGGGAAATGTTTCCAAGTGGGGGGGTAACCCATGGACCAAGTGAAGGCTTGTTAAAATCCATACAACCCATAGGTAGGCTTGTGAGTGAGACTATCAGACATGAAGAAAATTTGGAGTTTGTTGGAAGATGACCTACGTGTTAACAAATGGCCAATAAAATAGTATATGGCCCATAGGACGGTTCGTAGAAAAAGACCCAGAAAAGTAAGGAAAATGGCTAAGTGTAAAAGGACTCTACGAGTCCAACCACAACCTGTAGGTTTTTACATGGATTGCAACAAGTGCTCATAGTTTTAGGTCCAGCAAAGTGTGCTTTCAAGAATTTTAGATGTGTTACTAAGTGAAAGGGACCTACGGCCCCTAGATTGAGTTACGACCCATAAGTAGGGTTTCATAAATTGAATCTAATAGTTTTAATGAGGAAATATTTTTCCATTTCATCAATCCTATTCCTAAACTACATTATTTAGGGAATTTAAAAGGTCCAAAATCAACCTTAAAGCCCTAAGGCCCAACTCCTTCCTTCATTCTTTCAATTTATAAAATTCTCTGAGGCATTACTGTCTCAAGAAAAGGGCAAGGCAAAGCTAGGGTTTCAAAGTTCTTCCCCAAAGGTCCTAAATTCATTATTCCCAATTCTTATACAATATGTGAGTTGATCTATGGGTATCCTTTTACCCATAAAGTTTGTTATAAAGTGCTTTACCTTTTCTTTATATTCCTTAAGTTAATATGCATGCTTATGATCATTTCATGATATTTATGTTATTAAATGCTACTTGTGATATCCCACTACTATTTTACTAAGTATATATGCATGCTTGAATTGTTGATGATGAACCCATGATGGGTCTCGATGTTGATAAGGTTAGGTGTTTTTTATGTTCCTTAAAATGAACAATTTTCTTGTCTTAGGTGATTTATGATTGTTCCATTTAAAATGCCTACCCCACCTAGTTTTTAAGTATGATATATGATGATGATTAGGGCACTAAAGTCAAGTTTTATGTAATAATTTATCAAAGATGTATGCATGTTGACAATTGCCATAAAGATGTTTTAGAGAGGTCCCAAGATGAAAGGAAAATTCTTGTTTGGTGGTTCCTAATGTTCGAGTACTCATAAGATTTCTACCTATGATTCTAAGTTATACTTTAAAGATTTCATGGAATAACTTAGCACTGAATGTGACATTATGATGGGGTTCAGTAAGGAAACCTTAGAAGTAACCATTTGTCACATTAGTTATATGTCACCATAGGAGCCATTGTAGGCTAGACTAGTAGATCCACATAGGCCATTTATCCTATTATGATGCATGCAAAGTTGACGGAGTTCCACCAGGCAAGTAGTCCCTCGTGCCAATATGGGGAGTTATATTGGATTCCTGTAGTAGCTCATATGGTCTTAAATGTCAATTAAAGTCATATCTCGCTAATTATGATTTTATGATATGTTTTCATTAAGTGTTATTTCTCATGTATTGATTCTTATACATAATGAGTCATATTTTGTGCGTATGCTTAAGCTCACTTTATGTAGCTCTTATCTTTTACATATTTATATGTTATATTTATTAATGATGGTATTACAATTTCATACATGTATTGCATCTGACATACCTAATACATTCTAATGTACTAACGAACATTATGGCTGCATGATTTAATAATATAGGAACTTGCACTCGTCCACTAGCCTGTGGCTAGTATTCAGTATTCAAGACTAGCTTTATTATTTGTGGTAAGCCTTTAGTTCAGGTGTAATGACTTGGTTGGTCATTTTTGACTTAATCTATGTAAATTACTGTTTTACCTTTTTAAAAATTGCTTTGGGCCTCTTTTGCACTATTTATATTGTTGTAACTAAAATCCTAAGATTTAAAAGTTGAAAATATGAGTTTTGGCATTTTTGGAAGCTTAAGTTGTTGAAAAAATGAGTTTTTGTACCATTTTCAGTTTCAAGTATCGTTTCAGGGATCCGTCAATTCCATTAGCTCTGGAACATCAAAACTGAACTATGAGAAGTTATAGAATTGAATTTGGAATTAAAATAATGTTTTTAGGTCTAAAGTTTTGATTTTAGTCATTTCCAAAACCGAAGTTTAACTTTGGTCAACATTTGAAGTTTGGAAGTTCATATCAGAATTCTGATATTTCCAGTAGCCCGTTCCTAGTAGCGAATTGGACTTTGGTTGCTGGTTTTCCTAATATCTGCTAAAGGTAGGTTTTTTCTTCACTTTCATGGAGGTTTGGGTGAGTGTACTAGCAGTGTTCGTAGAGGATTGGTCCCCTTTCGTGGAGTGTTTGTGTGTGTGAGTGGCCCCCTCCAGTTTACTTGTTGCATTCACAGATTGGTCTCCGTGATCACAAAGGTCGCTTTAACCAGCCTTCTCCAAGTTCATGGTACCCCGGCTGCATTCGCAGAGCATGTTACAACTGAACAATAATAAATCTGTAAGTCACCATTTTTACTTTATTTTTGAACTTTCAAGGGTTTTAGGCGATTTGGAGAAGAGACTTTTGATGATTTAACTTGATTAAGTGTTTTTAACACTATATTAATCTTTTTTTCTTAAGGGTTATCTTGATTCTGACTTGAATTTCAATGCCTAAACTTAGGGATACTTAGACTATGATTTTCAAACTTTAAATGTTGATTTCTTATTCAATTTAAGCTTGATTTTAGCGAGATTTTCACCCATGGACTCCTAATTTTCATGTAGAACCTGATTTTAAAGCTATTTTTCAAATTTGGGAACTTTAGATTTTAGCCCTAAATTTGACCCTTTTACCTCTATGCCTAATTTTTGTGAATATGGGTATCAAAATGCTTCTCATAATGCTTAGTATCTATTATTGATAGTGTTAGATCAATTTGAGGATCATTTTGTGGATCAAGTCAGTTGAAAGCTTGTTCAAGTATTGTTTCGGCACTAAGCTAGGTTCGACTAATCTATGGGGATTGAATTTGAGTTAGTGATCATGTTTATGTGGTAATCTTTAGACTTAGATGGCTTTTTGTTTAATT
This sequence comes from Solanum ossicruentum, assembly GCA_025774065.1. Classification (NCBI taxonomy): domain Eukaryota; kingdom Viridiplantae; phylum Streptophyta; class Magnoliopsida; order Solanales; family Solanaceae; genus Solanum; species Solanum ossicruentum. The sequence goes on along the minus strand of JAOTQR010136481.1, from coordinate 20,341 downwards.
AGATTGACATGTTGAGATAATGATGGATATATGTTTCTGATTGAGCCAATTTATGATGTACGCCTTGATCCTATTGATGAACTGAGGTGAAATCTTGTGGATTATGATGATTTTAGATAAAACATGTTAATATGATACTTGTGAGAAAATTTGGGTAATTATGTGGTAATTGATAGTTGTTGAGATATCTTTGAGGGGTATATGTATAATTGGGACAAGTAAGGTCTGGTATTACTGATACTCTTGTATAATTAGGATGGGAAATGTCAGGTATTACTGATATTCTTGTATAGTTGGGACGAATAAGGTTTGGTACCACTGATATTCTTACATAAATGGGATGAGTAAGGTCCGATGTTATTTATGTCCTTGACTGCGGATATAATTATGATGATCTAAAATATGATGATGTTTGGGCATTAGCTATGACATTTTGATATTGTTCTTTATTTGCACATGGTTATTTGAGATCCACGTATCGGTATTCCTATTTTGATGTCATTATATATGTTACATGTATTTTTTGGATTGTTTCAATGTTTTACAACTGTTGTATGTTGGTTTTGATATCCCTTGACTCGGATAGGAGGAAAGGGTATTATGCTCCATATTGGTACAACCCTCTTGACCTAGGTAGGAGGCAAGTTGGGATTCATATCTTATATTCCCTTGAACATGATCAAGTGGCAGGGACATGGCATTATGATATATCTTGATCACGAGCAAGTGGCAAGATTGAGGCATTCTGATATTACCTTGACCACAGGTAGGTGGTAAGGCTGTGAAACACTTGGCATATAGATTAATGAGTTATGCATTGCATTCACCTTTATTGATGTATGGTACTATGGGTTATTGAGGATTCATCAGTTTATGATTATGTATATATTTAACTGTGCACTATTCTTTTTGTATATAAGGATAGGATTCTTCATTATTGGTTACTTGTTTGAATTTCTCTTACCCAGTCGGTTGAACTACTGCGTATATTTTGGTGTACTCATTCCTACTTTGTTCCTCCTTATAGATTGAGCACAGGGACCTGCACAGGATAACTGATTCATTCTAGTTGATATTTGCATCCATCCAAATCCTTTTAATAAGGCTTAGATTTCTAGTCATCGTGGGTCTTTGGAATATCCATTATTATTTCCTTTTAGACTTTTAATTAGTTATTATTTTATGAGACAACTTTGTAACTTATGTTGAGACAGTTTCATTTACTCTTCAGTACTATATTAGATGCTCTTGTACTAACGACTCTAGGTTTTGGGATATTCTTATGTTATGTGAGTTGTTTCAACTATATGTTATTCTTCTTAGTTGCAATCCGATTTTGGGTTGTGACATCAGGACTCTTCAACTTTTCATTCTATCTTGTATCTTAGTTTTATTTTGATATGATGTATTTGTAGCATTTTTTAGGTACTTACTTTTTATGGTCCACTATTAAGGATTTCTTTCTATTTGATGGGAACCGACCATTTTAGGTCTCTTCTATCAATGATGTAGTTCGTATGCTTATGGAAAAGAATAGTTGTTAGTTATTTCCGTTGCTTTTTAATATTGCTTTATTGCCTAAATGGCCCGTAGTCCGTTTCCTATAGTTTTTCACAAATTATTTTCATTAAATACCTATGAATGCTTAAGATTCTTGAGATGGCTTGGGTGAGATGCCTTCAAGTATCTCATTGGCGTATGATGATTAGGCCCTAGGTTGGGTCATTACAGGGATGAAGAGGATCACAAAGAGCATTTAAGAGTGGTAATTCAAATCTTAAGGGATGAGAAATTGTATGCCAAGTTTAACAAATGTGAGCTTTGGTTGAAGAGGTAGCACTTCTTGGGTCTATTGTGTCTGGTGATGGGATAAAAGTTGACCCCAAGAAGACGAAAGTAATGAGAAATTGGCAATGGCCATTGACTCCTATGGATATTAGGAGTTTCTTAGGCCTAATGGGATATAATAGAAGATTCACTCAAGGGTTTTCGACGATTTCGTCTCCATTGACTAAATTGACCCAAAAGAAAGTGAAGTTTGTGTGGATGGATGAGTGTGAGAAACGTTTTCAAACTTTGAAGGATAAGTTGATTTTGGCTCTGATTTTGACATTGTCGGAGCGTACCGAAGGTTTATTGTATATTGTGATGACTCAAGGGTAAGTATGGATTGTGTGTTAATACAAAATGGTTAGTTGGTTGCTCATGCTTCAAGACATCTAAAGGCGCATGAAAAGAATTATCCAACCCATGATCTTGAATTGACGGTCGTTGTTTTTTAATTGAAAATTTGGCGTCAACATTTGTATGGGATCCATGTAGATGTGTTCATCAATCACAATAGTCTCTAATATGTGTTTACAAAACTAGATCTCAATTTAAGGCAAAGGAGATGATTGGAACTTTTCAAAGATTATGTTATGAGTGTAAAGTATCACTCAGGTAAGGATAATGTTGTAGTCGATGCACATAATAGGATGTTCATGGGTAGTGTGTCACAACTTAAAAATAATGGGAAGAAGAAACTAGAAAATAAAGTTCATAGATCAGCTAGATGGGAGATAAAGTTGAGCGTGGCCGAGAATGGTGGTGTCATGGTGGAAAATGGCTCTAAATCATCATTGATTAAGGATGTCGAGTCAAATCAACATTTTGATCCCTCCTTAACGGAATTAAAGCCCTTGCTGACAAAAGGAAGGAAAGATAGAGGTCTTCTTATGAGGGGGAGATGGGGTGTTTCGTTACCAAGGGAGACTATGTATGTTAGATGTTGATGATTTTGAGAAGTTGGATATTGAAAAAAGCTCAAAATTCTTCCTATTCTCTGTCACAACCTGGACCTAGTGTCTAGGAATGACATGATTAATGGGAACCCGAGAGTCCCCAAACAAGCCCCATAGTATTCATATTTACATCATCGGTTTAAATGCATACTAAAGAGAGTAAACATTTAAGGGATGTAAAAATAGGACTTATGCTATCGGGATGTCATAGGGATAGGGGTTAACATGGATTCACATAACACATAGCACATAAGAACTAAGGGATGGGTAAGTATGACTCACTCTATGGGGGCAAAATGGGACTAAGGATCTTCCACATTTTTCACATCATAGCGAACTTACACATCATATCATAACCAAATCTTATTATCCATATCTAGTAGATAGCCATAATCATAATTCCCAAATATTATCAAATAACATATAACTGTACAAGAGTTTACAAGATGTTCAACAATACCTTTAGTCATAAAATAGGACAGCGGCCAAGACATGTCCCGAGCTCACCCTCATAAATAGAAAAATGGAAGCAACATAAGGTAGATAGATGGTGGCTTGTCCTTGGAAGATATGACTCACCACAACACTTTTCAAATCTGAGCTAGCCGTCAAATGGTGGATAAAGGTAGTCTCCGGTCCCTATATGGTTAGATCATGTAGGCAAAAAGTAAGTGTTAGTACATTTAGATATACTAAATATGTGGGCATGCAATGCATATGACTTATCAAACCTTCATTCAATGTTAGATGACAAGAGCACATATTATAGAAAGAGATATATAGGAAGGAAAAGTAATATAGAAATATACCATGAAATTCATGATGCAT
>JAOTQR010136481.1:0-16630 GCA_025774065.1 Solanum ossicruentum | reverse complement strand
CAAGAGCACATATTATAGAAAGAGATATATAGGAAGGAAAAGTAATATAGAAATATACCATGAAATTCATGATGCATGAAGTAAAAAATGCTCATATATAGTGGGGATGAGACCTCAACTGGAACATAAGACCAAGCGAGCTGTTACATGAAATCCTGATGTTATCCCCACACCGGAAAAGAGGTGGTCTGCTTGCCAAAGGTAAATCACACTTCTCTTTACGAGCCTCCTATTTTGGAGAAGTGACCTTCCTTATGGGTCTTCCATTTTGGATAATATTTTTATAATATTTCTAGCAGGCCATGCCTCAACCTAACGGGATGAGCCTCAGATCTAAATGTCTTGTAACTGCACCTTACGGGCCTCCCATTTTGGTGAGGGTTACCATATACACATACCTACACTGGAACATAGTTCAAGAGAAAGGAAGAGGTCCCTTGGGGATAGCCCTGATGCCTTTAATTTCATTAGTGTTAATTTATCATCCCAGAAGAATACACATACGTATTCATTCTTTCAAAAGAGGTGCAAGTCATTTCAAATTATTTCAATGAATCCTTGAGCTTAAAGCCAAATATATTTATAATCATTCATACTTGGGCTTAAAAGCCAAATCATAATTCATATATATCATACTTTTAATGCATAAAAATAGCCCATTCATAATTCTCAATGAGATGTTATGTTCAAAGAACCAATATCATAGACATTTATGTGATCACATTATTGTCATAACTATACTTTCATTAAAATCATATTTATCAACATAATTGGGTCTTAGTCACTTCATAATCTTCATGAAAATCAATGCTCATGTATGCATATGCCATGAGGAATGAAGAAATAACATGGGTATTAGGAATTCATAATTTAACGACATAATAAGATAAAATCATAGTGAATCCATTAAGAACTAAAAAATTAAAGCATTCTTGAAATTACCTATGCATATATTGTTAGATTAAAGGAACCTGCATATTTAATCCTTCATAAATCTCATGTTAATCATAATAATCTTATCTAAATCATCATAAATCCAATAAATAAATTCTTTCTGTAGCTTAATTTCAACAAATTAGAACTAATTTAAAAGACCCATTTGCAAAATAGACTTAGAATTCATGAAATTAAGAAATAGGGGATTTGGGTCTTCATGATTGGGAGAGAACATGAGTCAATCCCATATACTTTGCTGAAATTAGAAGAATTAAGATTCATTTGACTTGGGCTGAAGCCCTCTTGTATTCCTTAAATTGAATCCCCAACACTAGACTTGTAGAGAGAATCTTAGGAATAAAATTCTTGAGAATGAGTGCTTTCTAATAAGGATGAATTGAAATGAAAGAGTACAAGCTGACTTAGGGTCCTAGAAGAGGTGAAAAGGTCATAAAAGACCCTTAGAATAAAATAAAATTATGTAAGGACCATTAATGACACAAAATTAAAAATATGCACAGACCCCTACACGGATGAGCTTTACAAAAAAACGGGCATAACTTCTTGATCCAAACTCAGAATTAGGTGAAACTAGATGAGTTGGAAAGATAATTCAAAGAGTTTCAATTTGGTAGGTCATAGGACACCTAATTCTTTTTGTGCTAAGAGATATGACCATTTAAAATTGACCCTTCTATCGGTTCTTATGAAAAGCTTAGCTAATGGAATTCCAAAAACCATTACGGTCATGCAAAGTTTGGGTCCTTACAATTCTATTCACCTTGGTTCCACTATGATGTATAATATTTGAGGGAAGTTTATTTGTGGAGTGGAATGAAGAAAGTCATTGCTAAATTTGTGGTTGAATGCTCCAATATTCAAGTAGATAAAGTGCAGCATTAAGGGCCAGGTAGTTTAGCTCAAGATATTGAGATTCCCACTTGGAAGTAGAAAGATATTAATGTGGATTTTATAGCAGGTCTGCCTAAGACAAGGAGGCATTTTGATTATATAACGGTGATAGTGGATGAAATGACAAAATTGGCTCATTTCTTGCCAATTAAGACAACCTTTGGTGCTAATGATTATGCCATTGTTATGCCCCATACATAGGGCCTAGATGTGACATGCGAATGAGGAACCCGAAGGAACCCCAAACAAGCCTCATAGTATATCATTACACATCTTTGGTTGCGGAAGCAATTAAAATGACAATGATAGATAAACATAAACAAGGGAAATGAGACTAAGGGTAAACTTCCATATCATAACATCAAGAAACAAGAGAGTCAAGGCTCATAGCAACAACAACAACAACAACATACCCAGTGATATCCCACAAGTGGGGTCTGGGGAGGGTAGATTGTACGCAGACCTCACCACTACCTCATAGAAGTAGAAAGGTTATTTCCTAATAGAGAGTCAAGGCTCATAGCATAGATACATAACATGTCCAACAACACTTCTATTACATAGATAAGAGCAGAGGTCACGACAAATAACTGGGCTCACCCTCATGGTCAGTATATAAATAAAGGAAAGATAGCTTTAGTACATAGCAAGAGATCATAAGTAACGTCCCTAGAATGGAGGACTAACCAAAAGCTTGAGAGACAATCATACTAGCCATGTGGACGAGAAGAATAATCAAGTGGTGCACCGATTCCTACATGGTGACATCATGTAGGCATAGAGTATGTGTTTGTACATATGAATGTACTAAGTATGTGGGATGCAATGCAACAAGAGATAGGCATCATACGCAAAATGCATAATCATAAGCAATGAATAACATACTAACAATATGACATACATGAATGATGTTTGATGTAAAACCATACTTACAATCCAAATCAACTTGTATAGTTCATAATGCATAGTGTGGGAAGAAATCTCAATAGACATAAAATAAAAATAAGTGATCTACAACTAAGAATCCCGATGTCAACCCCAAATCAGAGGAAAAGGGGAAATTACTTGCCAAGGTGAACCTCCTAATGCCTAAGTGGATCCACTAAGCCTTATGTGAAGCGGGTACTCACCTCAAGTTCATGGACTCGAGTACTCGCCTCAAGCCCTCATATTTAGGATACTCGCCTCTTAGAGATTTGGGGACTCGCTTATGGTGGCATATAGTTCTAGGACTTGGGGACTCGCCTCTAGTCCACTTGATGATAAGTCTAATCCCACGGAATATATAAGATTATCATACTTTAATAACTTGCAATAAACATAGAGACATGGCACATGTAGCTCTCAACATCATTGACCTCAAATGGTGAGCCTAAATTCAATCATAAGAATGGGTCATCATCAACATTACACTTTCATTAAAACCGACATCAAAGGCTCACAAGAGGTATAATCTTAAGAAAGGGGCTTAATCCTACCCTTCAACATCATCAATATTTCCATGATTTAAACATATCTTTAGAAAGCTCATAATCATCATAGAGTCACTTGAATCATAACGCAACCAATAGATCATCAAAACTTAAAGAATCCTTAAAAAGGCATTTTATCAAACACATGGCGAGTGTGTAATGCTAGAGTAAAACCATACAATTAAAGAGTGTTATCATGCTAGAAAATCCAATTTAAAACCATCACTAGATACATGGTAACACCCTAAAGCAATTTAAATCAAAACGCTTTATTAAATCTCAAGATAGATCAAAGCTTCATAGCCCTAAACATAGTAAAATAGCCACAATTTTATAAACCCCAACACAGTGTACAGTGAATTTATAATAAACAAGACCTATGAATAAATCAACTTTAAATCATGTAATTTGTAAGAAAAGGAAGTTTGGGCATCATATGTGAAAGGAACCAATGAAGGAAACCTACATACCTTAGATTTGGAGATGAACTTAATGAAAATTGGAGATGGAGACTTGAAGCTTGGTTGAATTCCTTAAGATCCGAAGTGGGTTTTGGCACTCGAAATTTGAGAGAAATATAAGCGTAAGTGTTTGAGTGAGTACTGGGGAATGTCTTCTATGATATGAAGGAAAAATATGACTAAGTATAGATATTTTTCATGTGTGGGAAGGCTTAGGCCCAAGACCCAAAGGCCTTGGACCGAACAACAAAAACTGGACAAAAATAACACAGAGGCATGTCACACCAAGAACGCCCACTACTCACTGAAATTTGACACATTAAAATTTTGGATTTTCTTACGGTTCCTCTAAAATTCAGGTTAGACACATCCCCACTCAATTTGCCCCCTGAACAAGAATATGATGTCGAATTATTGAAATAATGCACGGAGTTTTAGGTATAAGGAAATTACAATTACGGGCACTTCCGAGGCACATTTTCGGACATTTTTTCGGGTCATTACAATATCTCCCCCTTGGGAATATTCGTTCCCGAATATCAAAGAAATGTACAAGAGATTGTAATCATAAAGAAACTAGCCCCAACAAGAATGTAGCAACACACTTAAGACACTATTTAAAAAAATCTCAACATAAATGTAAAATCACCATGAACCTTGTCAATTTAAACATGAATGTATGCAAATGACTTAGGGGATAGAACATGAGACATAAAATCAATAATGGGTTTGACATCATACCATACGCTTTAATAGAATGAAAGAGGTATGGATATCGCTTTTCCATGCCCACTACGGCTCCCTAGGAGGCACTATCGACTTGGCGATTCTTCCAATAGGCCTTGACTAACACTACGTCCTCATCAATCAACTTCTTCATCCCTTCCATCTATTACCTCCACTGGGACCTTCTCCTAAGCCAACTTATTCCCTAACACACCCACAACCTCAAAGAGTTCTATGACACTAGATCACCAAAACATCCCCTCAACCCAAAAGCATGAAAATCGAAAAAACCATAATCATATCCCTAGGTAATTCCAATCCTTAAGCAACCTTACCAACCCTTCTCTACATCCTACAAACGCTCACAATCCTAAACTCAATTGTCAACCTTAAACCCACCTAGTCCACTTGGTACCATAATACATCATCTCCCCCTTTGGTGACAACCTCCACTCTACCATCTCTTCACCCAAAACTTCCAACCCTAATAAGACGAAATCAAGGCCTTACTTAATCTTAGACCTCTCCAACTAAAGAAAATTTTTGGAACCATCAAGAATACTACACCACCATGCTCAAGGTCTTCCCACTTAATCCCCAAATCTAGCCAAACAATGGACTCCTCAAGTCACCTCTTACCAGTATCATCAACACACGCTAGGCTACTTAGAGCACCAGCCAAAACATTAGCCTTACTGGGGAAAATGATGCACACTCATGTCATGATCCTTAAGTTATTCCAACCACCTTCTTGTTATCCTTCGTTCACACCTATCATATTTAGCAAACAACCTCTCATCCCCAAGACTTATAACACTACCCCAAATGATTCACAAGATCTAAATAAATCAATGCTTCACCACTAGAGGCCACCTCCAACAAGCCAAGGTAAGGTTTTAAGACCCTATTCAAGAATCTCATAAACATAACCAGTGCATAAGTCAATGAAACAACTCCAAGGATACTCAAATGTTCACCTATAGTCTAGAAATACACTTAGGAATATCACCTACCTTCATCCTCGCTTAGAGACAAAACTCGAAACAAAGCTCAAGCTTGGAGAAGTGACTAACATATTGTAGTTAACCACATAAATTGACCATCCTTAACCATCATATTACAACCTTACAGTTTTACACTCATTAGAAACACGATATGCAAATAGCCAAACCACCTCAAAACCTCCAGTCCAACAACCTAAGTCCAACCAAGATCATAAGACAAGACCATACATAATAAGAATATAGGGCAACCCTTAGAGATCAATTGGACCTTAAGACAAAAATGGACCTACCTCCTTTGCTACCACTTAACAACCTTCCACTCAAAGACGAGTTCATAGGGAGTCGAATTCTAACTCTATGGGTTCTACTCTCTATGGGGACATAATATGCATGCAACTAATCCACCCCAAGCATGACATCAATTCCACCACATCAACTCCAACAAGTCACAAGGCCAGACCTAAGGCAAGATGAACAACACCTATGAACATTCTTAGTAACAATATACTCAATAAGAGGTAGACACCAAAGGTTCACTTAACAACTCAGGGCACATAAGAGGCCCATAAGCAACCAAAATGGAAAAATGCAAGGTATAGAAGAACCCGCATCCATCAAAATCAAAACCTTCAACTTACACGTGAAGCAGCAAGCCATGTCTAGTAACCCCTAAGGGGTATGGTTGAGAACATCGATGACCATCCTTATGATATTTAGGGACCTACAGATAATGCCTCCTCTTATAATCTATTCCTCCACATCCAAAACACGCACCTGAATAGGCTAACCAATCTCTCAGGTGGTACCTTCCACACTTGTCGCACGTAAGAGGAGCTCGCCCACCAACATCTTCACTTTTATACTTAGGGTTGGCCACCCCATCCTTGGCAACTCTCTTGTTTATAGCATCACCGTACTCTTTACCTCATAAGCTACCATCAAATCGAGCCCTCTTGAACCCCTCACTTCTCCTCCTTCTAAGCTTCTCCCCCTCAAGTTGTTCAGCATAAACAATGAGGCAGGACAAATTCTTATCACTAATCAACATAGTAGACCGGCACTCCTGGTTCACCAAGTCGGATACTCCCATCACGAATTTACTCATCCTAGACCTTATATTGGCCACCAATTGGGGAACATATTCTGAAAGTTTATTGAACTCGAGAGAATACTCCTTCACACCCAAAGATCCTTGTTTCAAGTTCATGAACTCCACCAATTTTATCTTCCCTGAGCTCAAGAGGGAAGATCAATCAAGAAAAGCTACCTTGAACTCCTACCATAGAACCACATTATCAACCTCTTTCTCTTCCTTCTATTGATTAAACCATATTTGTTCTACCCTTTTGAGTTGGTAAGCCACCAACTCTGCCTTTTCATCTAATATAACTCCTATGATAGCCAATACCTTGTAAACTTTATTAATGAACTTTTAAGGGTCCTCATCAACCTTAGATCCATAGAATTTCGATGAATTCATCCTCATAAAATCCCTCAATCAAGATGCTAGAGTAAGAGTATGAAGGGCTTGTACCCCTTTGTTGGCTTGATTAGCCAAAACTTGAGCTAACATATTAAGTGCATCCTAGAATTCTCCATGAGTCAGTTGTTCTTCAGGAGAACGGGCTTTTCTTTCTATTGTGTAGGCATGATCTAGCATAGGAAAGAACAATCCTCAGGGGGGAAAAACTTACTTTAACTGTATAGCACAACTTAGAACATGAAAAAGGGAAACATTTCCTAAAATTTCTCAAAGCCTCCTATTCATAGTTGTGGTGTATAACATAACCATGAATAAGGCTCTAATTAATACAGTGTGTTGGACTCCGAGGATCTAACAACCTAGTGCTCTGATACTATATTTGTCAAGCCCCGAACCTAGGGCCTAGACATAAACTCGAAGGAACCCCACACAAGCGTCATAGCATATCATTACACATCCTTGGTCGCGGAAGTAGTTTAAAAGTAACGACCTAAAAGGTGCCCGAAAATGTGCCTCGAAAGTGTCCAGAATTGTAATTTTGATATATCCCAAAATCCATCTATGATATCGAAATCTGACTTCATATTCTTGTTTAGGGGGTCAAATTTAGGGGGTAAAGGGTCTAACCCCGATTTTAGAGGAACGATTCTACATTTCAAATTTCAAGATGTCAAATTCCAGAGGGCTTTCCGTGTTGCTGGCGCGACGCGCCCCTGGCTATTTTCTATTCATTTTTTTAACTCGGTCCAACACTTTTAAATCTTGGGCCTAAGTGTTCCCATATGTGAAAATACTTATACTTAGCCTTATTTCACCCTTAGTCAACCTCACCACAGAAGAAAAAGGATTCATATCACCCAAGACATTTCCCAATACTCATTCCAATACTTAGTCTTATATTAATCTCAAAATTCAAGTGCCAAAACCCTCTCTGAATCATAGGGAATTCAACCAAGCTTCAAGTCTCCATCTCCAATCTTCTTCAAGGTTTCTTCAAAAGCTAAGGTTTGTGGGTTTCTTTTATGGCTTCCTTTCGCCCATGATTCCCAAGTTTATTTTTACCTAAAATTGCATGATTTAAAGTTAGATTACTCATGGGTCTTAAATAATATGAATTTCACTACACATTATGTCGGGGTTTCATGAAAGTATGGTAGTTTTAGCATGTTTTGAGCTTTGAATCTCAGATGTATTGTGAGATTTAATAAAGGATTTTAATGTATATTGCTCTAGGGTGTTAAGAGGGTGTGCTTGGTTGCTTATCTTAGCCCCCGCTAAGTTCTATATCTAGAGGTGTTGTTGGACAATTTATGCATTATGCTTGAGCTTTGACTCATTTATATTAGTCAAGTGTTTAATGTCATGACCCAAGCCTAGGGCCTAGAAGTGACCGGTGAATAGGGATCCCAAAGGAACTCCAAGCACGCCTTATTGCATATCATCACGCATCTTTAGCCACAGAAGCAAGACAAAACAACATAAGAAACATAAAGAAAGGGAATTGGAACTAAGGGAGCGAAAATCATATTTAAATATTTTGGGTATCATAAGTGAATCAAAGCTCAAGCATAATACATATTTATTCCAACAACACCTCTAACATAGAACTTATTGAGGGCCAAGACAAGCAACCGAGCTCAACCTATAGTCAAGTATACCAAAAAGGAAAGATATTCTTAGATACATAGCAAAAGAACATAGATATCACCCCCAGACATAAGGACTCACCAACTAGCTTGATTAGATATCACTAGCCATGTGGGGGAGGATGATGAGCAAATAGAGCTACGGTTCCTACATGGTCATATCATGTAGGCAAGAGTATGCGTTAGTACATTTGAATGTACTATTATGTGGGATGCAAGGCAACAAGAGATAAGCTTCATAATCAACATATATAACAATAGACAATAGGCATGATATATCAGTATCACAGGTATGATCAATGCATAAGTAAAACATGCTTAAGTAACTCATAATCATATAGGATATCATTAGTGAAGAATAGACCAAGTGAACTATTTGCCAACTCCAAGGCACACCATTCCTTAAATAGTGATTATGGCTTCATACCCCCTCAACAAGGAATCCGAGGCTTGACACCTTCTTGTGAAGGTGATTGAGGCTTGGTACCCCCTCAACAAGTAGATTGAGACTTCGTACCCTCCCAACAAGGTGATTGGAACTTGGCACCTTCTCAATAAGGTGATTGAGGCTTGGTACCCCCTCAACAAGGTGATTTGGACTAGGTACCCCCTAAAAAAGTTTTTGAAACTTAGCACCCTCTGAACAAAGTGATTGACTTGCAATATCATAGATACTTTTCGTGAATTCAACACATATATAACATACTTTCGTCATCACATGGTCATCATATACCAACATTTCCTCTCATCATTATAAATCATATGCATGGCATTGTTTCATCATCATATCATCATCATTTAATCATCATATAATCATCATAACATATTCAACTAATAAGACATGCATTGGACCTTCAATTTCTCAAGAAACTCTAGCCAGACATTTTATCAAACACTTGGCGGGTGCGTAAAGGGGGTAAAAGACCAGGCAATTTAAAGATGAAATCATTCAAGAAAATATGTAGTAAACCTACCAATCAATGCCTTACAACACACTAAAGGCGTACACATTAAAACTCCTCATCAAATCCAACATTAGATCCAAGATTTAGAACTCAAAACATGCTGAAACAACCATACTTTCATGAACTAAAATCACTGTGCAATAAATTTCTCAATATACAAGACCTACATGTAATATCAACTTTAAATCATGCAATATTAGTAAAAAGAGGGTTTATCTGCCATGGGTGGAAGTACCCAATAGTCCAACACCACATATATTAGTTTTGGAGAGTTTCTTGGTGAAGATGGAGGTGAAAACTTGAAGCTTGGAAGAATTCCTTAAGATCCGGAAAAGATTCAATCACTTGACTTTGGAGTGAAATATTAGTATAATGGTTTGATAGATTATTTTATCATTACAGCAAAGAACCTAAGGGTGGAACCTTAAATGATCATAAAAATGTCAATCTTAAGCTTAGAAAGGGCATGAAAGGACCAAAATAACCCTTCCTAAAAAGCTGTCTAACTACTGTTATGGGCCTCGTTATGACACCTAGGTTGCAATTCGACTCGTAAAGCCCCTCACATAACCCATATGCTCAATTTCGAAGCCTCTAGAAATTGCTATAAGCCAGACCTATGAGTCGTACTCCAACCTACGATTCATAACGGTGGGCTCATAGTGCAACTCTTCACTAGCAGTCTTCAGTAAAATAGCGATAACTTTTGAATCCAAACTTTAAATGAGGTGAAACCAAGTGAGTTAAAAAGCTAATTAATAGGGATTTCATTTAAAATGTTATAGGCCACCCAGTTCCTAGTGTGGTAAAAGTTATGCATGTTTATAGTTGACCCTTGCATGAACCATCACCCAAAACTCAACTTTTTGGGAAGTCTTGAACTCGTTTAGGTATTAGCAGTCTCCCATGAACCTAACCCCAACCTAACCAAATAAGGCTTGAAACATGGATACAAGAGCATGGAGTTACGGGGTGTCACAATATCTCTTCCTTGGGAGCATTTGTCCTCGAATATGGAAGAACAAGGCTTGAAAGGCTTGAATTAGAACATGAAACTTCCAACCATAAGATCCATTGCACAGCTTACTAGTTGAAAATCATAATGTAGCTAAAATTCATGCTAAAATGTATTCAAATCATTCAAAATATCATTTTCAAAATTTCAACACAAGTGTAAAATCACCATATATTTGCCAACTTAAACATGAATGTACAGGAATGACATAGGGACTGAACATAAGACTTGGAATCATAGAAAGGACTTGATGTATTACCATAAGCTTGAATAGAATGAAAGGAATATGGATATTACTTCTCCATGCCTATAATGGTTCCCAAGAAACACATACAAATAGAAGACTCCTCCAAAAAGGGCCTTGGTGAACACCGCATCATTATCATCGAACTTCTCCATTCACCCATCCAAACCTCCACCAAGACCTTCTCCTAAGTAAACTTATCCTCCACATCACCCACAATCTCAAGGAATTCTATAGTACTAGAGGCACCAACACATCCCATCAACCTAGAAGCATGAAGAACCGAACTAACCCAACTTCTATCAATAGGCAATCCCCAAACTTACGCAATCCTACCAACTTCCCTCTACACTCTATATGGACTCAGAATCCTTAACTCAATTGGCAACCTTAAATACATCTAACCTACTTGGTACCATAACCACCATCTCCCCCTTGGGAGACAACCTCCACTCTATTATCTTCTTACCTAAAACATCCAACTCTAATAAGGAGGAAATCATGGCCTTGCTTAAACCAGACCTCTTAACCAAACAAGATTTGAAACCCTCAAGGACACTATACTACCATTTTCAACTTCCCTCAACCAAACTTAAAACCTAACCAACCGATGGACCACACTATTCTCCTTTTTGCCACCATTTTTCACACATACTAGGCTACTTAGAGTACCAACCACAACACTAGCCTAATCGAAAAGACTAATGCACACCCATATTATAATTCTTAGGGAGTCCTAACCACCTTCTTGTTATACTCAACTCACACCTACCTTATTTAGAAAATGACCTCTCATTCTCCTAGACTTGCAACCCTACCAAAAAGTTATTCACAAGCTCTAAACAAATCAATATCTTATTATTAAAGACCAGCACAAATATATCAAGGTAGGATTTTAAGACCCTTTTTTAGAGACCTACAAACATAGTCAAATTAACCGAACAACTCCACCAACACTAATAATTCTCACTTGGGGACAAAGCTCACCACTGGTACGCTGCTTCTCTAGAGTTTAGGCCTTTCTTCCTTGAGTGTTTGGCATGGTCTAGCATAGAAAAGAACAATCGTTGGCAGGAAGAAACTTACCACAACTCTATAGCATGACTTAGAACATGAAGAAGGGAAACATTTCCTTAAATGTCTCATAGCCTCCTACTCATAGTTGGGGTGCACAACACAACCATGAAAAAGACTCTAATCAATGTGGTATGTTGGACTCCGAGGATCTACCAAGATACTTCTCTGATACCATCTTTGTCACGACCAAGCCTTTGTCCTAGACGTGGCCGATAAATGGGGAACCCGAAAGAACCCCAAACAAGCTTCATAGCATATCATCACATATCTTTGGCTACAGAAGCAAGACATAACAACATCAGAAACATAAACAAGAGGAATTGGGAATAATGGAGTGAAAATCATATTTAAATATCTTGGATATTATAAGTGAATTAAAGCTCATGCATAATATATATTTTTGTCCAACAACACCTCTAACATAGAAATTAGCAGGGACCAAGACAGGTAACCTGGCTCACCCTCATAGTCAAGTATAGCAAAAAGGAAAGATCATTTTATATACATAGCAAAAGAACATAGATATCACCCCCGGACATGAGGACTCACTAATAAGCTTGGTTGGATATCACTAGTCACGTGGGTGAGGATGATGACCAAAAGGAGCTCTGATTCCTACATGGTGATATCACGTAGGAAAGAGTATGTGTTAGTACGTTTCAATGTACTAAGTATGTGGGATGCAATGCAACAAGAGATAAGCTTCTTAATCAACAGGCACATTAATAGGCAATAGGCATGATATAGCAATATTACATGTATCATTAATGCATAAGTAAAACATGCTTAAGTAACTCATACTCATATAGGATATCATTAGTGAAGAATAGACCAAGTGAACTACTTCCCAACTCCAAGGTACACCATTCCTTGAACGGTGATTGAGGCTTGATACCCCTCCCCCCCTGTCAATAAGGCATCCGAGGCTTGACCCCCCCTCATCTAGGGGATTGAGGCTTGGTACCCCCTCAACAAGGTTATTGAGAATTGGCACCCTCTCAACAAAGTGATTGGGACTTGGCACCCTCTCAATAAGGTGATTGAGGCTTGGTACCGACTCAACATGGTAATTGAGACTTGGCACCCTATCAACAAGGTGATTGATTCTTGGCACCCTCTCAACAAGATGATTGACTTGCAACATCATAGATACATTTCATGAATTCAACACATTCATAACATATATTTGTCATCACAAGGTCCTCATATACCTACATTTCCTTTCATCTTTATACATCATATGAATACTATTATTTCATCATCATTCCATCATCATTTCATCATTATATAATCATCATAACACTATTCAACTCATAAGACATGCATCAGACCTTCAATTCCTCAAGAAACCCTAGCTGGACATTTTATCTAACACTTGGCGAATGTGTAATAGGGGTAAAAGGCCATGCAATTTAGAGATGAAATAATGCAAGAAAGTCTGTAGTAAAACCACTAATCAACACCTTGCAACACCCTTAAGATATAGACATCAAAATCCCTCATCAAATCAAACATTAGTTCCAAGATTTAGAGCTCAAAACATGCTAAAACAACCATACTTTTATGAACTAAAATCACTGTGCAGTAAATTTCTCAATATACAAGACCCACATGTAAAATCAATTTTAAATCATGCAATATTAGTAAAAAGAGGGTTTATGCACCATAGTTGTAAGGACCCAATGGCTCAACACCACATACCTTAGCTTTGGAGAATTTCTTGGTGAAGATGGAGGTGAGAACTTGAAGCTTGGAAGAATTCCTCAAGATCCGAAAGAGATTTGGTCACTTGACTTTGGAGTGAAATATTTGTATAAGGGATTGAGAGAGTATTTGTCTATACAATGAAGAACATAAGGGTTTTGGGGCCTTGAATGAGCATAAAAATGTCAATCTAAAGCTTAGAAAGGGCGAGAAAGGACAAAAATAACCCTTTCTAAAAAGTTGTCTAATGGCTATTATGGGCCGCATTACAACCCGTAGGTAGCACTACAACTCGTAGGACCACTCACATGACCTCTACCCTCAATTTTGAAGCATTTGGAAATTGCTACGAGCCTGAACTACTAGTCATACCCTGACCTTCGACTCGTAACTGTAGGCTCATAGTGTAACTCTACACTGGAAGTCTTTAGTAAAATAGTCATAACCTTTGATTTTGAACTCTAAATGAGGTGAAACCAAGTGCATTGGAAAGCTAACTCAAAGGGATTTCATCTGACATATTATAGGCCACCTAGGTCCAAGTATGCTAAAAGCTATGCTTGTTTAAAGTTGACCCTTGCATGAACCATCACCCAAAACTCAACTCTTAGGGAAGTCTTGAACTCGTTTAGGTACTAAGAGTCTGCCATGAACCTAATACAACCCCAACCTAACCAAATGAGGCTTGAAAAATATATACAAGAGCATGGAGTTATGGAGTGTCATATTTAACGCTTTCCCTTAGTCTCAATTCCCCTTGTTATGCTTATCCCTTATTGTCATTTTTAATTGCTTCTATGACCAAGGATGTGTAATGATATACTATGAGACTTGTTTGGGGTTCCTTTGGGTTCCTAATTCGCTAGTCACGATTAGGCCCTAGGCTTGGGTCGTTACAAATGTGGTATCAGAACACTAGGTTGTTAGATCCTGAGAGTCCAACACACCTTGTTAATTATAGTCTTGTTCATTGTTATGTTCTGCACCACAACTACCAGCAAGAGGCTATGAGGTGTTTTAGAAATTATTTCCCTTCTTCATGTTCTAAGTCGTTCTATAGAGTTAAAGTAACGTTATTCCCCCTAACGATTGATCCTTGACATGCTAGGTCATGCATAATGCAAGAGGAAGACGAGTCCACACACCCAAGGGGCAACCGACCAATGGAGAGTTTTAGGATGCTCTCACTATGCTTGCCCAAGTTGTGGCTAATCAAGCCAATTAAGGGGACCAAGCCCCTCATGGTCCTACCCCGGCATCTTGGATGAGAGACTTCATGATGATGAACCACTAGTATTCTATGAGTCAAAGATGGATGAGGACCCTCAAGAGTTCATTGATGAAGTATACAAGGTACTATATATTATGGGGGTGAGGTCGGAAGAGAAGGCAGAGTTGGTGGCTTACCAACTTAGGGGGTAGCACAAATATGGTTCACATAATGGAAGAAAGAGAAGGAGGTTGACAATGTGGTTCTATGGAAGGAGTTCAAGGTGGCCTTTCTTGATCGATTCTTCCCTCTTGAGCTTTGGGAAGCTATATTAGTGGAGTTTATAAACTTGAAGCAAGGATCTATGAGTGTGAGGGAGCATGCCCTCAAGTTCAACCAACTCTCAAAATATGCTCCTCACTTGGTTTCCAACCCAAGAGCTAGAGTGAACAAGTTTATGATAGGCGTGTCTGATTTGGTGAATGAGGAATGCTGGTCGGCTTTGTTGATTAGAGACATGGATTTGTCTCGCTTATATCCTGAACAATTGGAAGGGGAATAGTTGAGGAAGAGGAGGAGTAGAGAGTCCAAGAGGGCCTGTATTGATGGTAAGTTCCAAGGTCCTAAGAATGACCGGTTCCATCAAGTCCAAGGGTCTTCCAATGCTCCTAATTGTAATATTGATAATGATAACCCAAGACGCCAAGGTGGTAATAGTGGAGGGCCCAAGCCCAAGTGCCCTATGTGTAGGAAAAACCATGGTGACCCGTGTTGGAGGAACTCTAGTGCTTGCTTTGGAATTGGTGACATAGGTCACCAGGTTATAGATTGCCCCAGCGCTCAAACCGAAGGTAGAGATGGTCTCCCTCAAGGCCAAGGAGATGCTCCTAGACAAAATAGGTTCTATGCTCTTCAAAGAAGGCAAGGAAGGGATGAGACGCCTGATGATGCTACTGGTATGTTAAAGATTTTTTTAATTTTATTTTACATGGTTTGATAGTTCCGGAGTTGGTATTTCTTTCATTATTCCGTTGCTGCTAGTAAGATTTGATTATGTGGGTTTATTGATGCTTGAAAGGCTTATAATGGTGCTCCATGTTCTTATTACATAAAGTCTTGTCTTGTGATCTTGTTTGAATTTGGTTGATGGATTGGAGGTCTTGAGGTGGTTTGGCTACATACATATCATATTTTCGATTAGTTTAGGGCTCGTGAGGTTGTAATATGATGGCTAGGGATAGCCGATTGATTTGGTCGACTATAATGGGCTAGTCACTTCTTTAAGATTGAATTGTGGTTCAGGTTTTGTCCCAAGTGAGGATGAGGGTAGGTGATGTCCCTAGGTTTCCTTTTAGGATAGGAGTGAGCTTTTGGGTATTGGCGGAGTTGTTTGGTTGTCTTATGTACCGGCTATATTTATGGGCTTCATGAATAGGGTAGTAAAACCCTACCATAAAATGTTTGTGGCAGTCTCTGGTGGTGGTGCATTGATTTAATTAGAGCTTGTAAATCATTTGTGTAGTGTTGCAAGTCTTGGGGGATGACAGGTTGTTTGCTAAATATGGTCGGTGTGAATGGAAGATAACAAGAAATGGTTGGAGGAGTTCACTGGTTGACTAAGTTAGGTGAGGTTGAGAGTAGTGGTGTAGTGCTTTGATGGTTCCAAATATTCTATGGTTGAAGGGTCTAGTTAAATGAGGCTTTGATTTCCGTCTTGATAGAGTTGGAGGTCTTGGTGAGGGATGGTTGAGTGGAGGTTGTCTCCCAAGGGGAAG
>JAOTQR010136460.1:0-21218 GCA_025774065.1 Solanum ossicruentum | reverse complement strand
TGTTAGAAATTGACCATGACCTACTCGGTAGTTTAAGAGCCTGGGTAACCATGTCGAGGGGTTTTGTTCCTTGATAACCAATCAAGCGATTTTTACCTTGATAACCGGGTTGAGGAGTTTGTATCTCAATCAGCAGGGGTGGTAGGGTATGAGTATCCACCAACCAATCAAGGGGTTTGTACCTTGATAACGGGGTTGAGTGGTTTGTACCTCTATCACTAGGGGTGGTAGGGTGCGACTATCCACCAACCAATCAAGGGGTTTGTACCTTGATAAACTATGAACTCATTTATGATGGTCTCGTCTTACACATGTATTATGTTTTATATAAGCATGATTTATTTAAGCATCTTCCATGCATTCCATATTGTTATATGCTACTCATTGCCTACGCTTATGCATTTCGATTATGTACTAAGATTTCCTTTCTTTTATGTATGTATTGACTACGAGGATGGGCCCGGTTGCTTGTCTTGGCCCCGCTCTTATCTATGTAGTAGAGGTATTGTTGGATATGTTATGTATTGAGCCTTGAATCTCTTGTTTTGATGTTTATATTATGAAAGCTTTCCTTTAGTCCCTTTTCCCTATTTCTAATTCCATTAGGTTGTTTAATTGCTTCCGCGACCAATGATGTGTAATGATATGTTAAGAGGCTCATTTGGGGTCCATTCGGGTTCCCCATTCGTCGTCTCATGTCTAGGCCCTAGGCTTGGATCATCACAACAAGGCTAGGTTTATTAGGTTTTTTCAAAGGATAGAGACATGTTAGGCTCAAACATTTGGAACAAGGGATATAACAACAATTTGGTTGGTTATTTTTGGGCTAAAGTGGACTATTTACGAACAATGGCCTAAGATCCTTTCCTAATACAATTAATCTACAATCTAACTTAGAGTAATAAGGCAAGTTCCGCATTAGCACAAAATACACGAATCTAGCAAAATAAGCTCAAACTCTCATGGTACAACATATATTATCAAAAAAGGCTCACAAATCATGTTTTTATCTCAATTTACCCTTACTTATCAGAATAGATATTGTCAAACACCTAAACTTGCATGGTTGCTATCTGACGACCGAATCAAAATTGTTGGTGGGTATTATTTTTCACACAAAACATAAAAATATGCTATATGCCACACGTATTGATACTACTATATGCTATAAATATTATCTAAACATCCTAAACATACTGGTTCACCAGAAAATAACAATCCACAGGGACAAAAAACACAAACAAGAAAGTCTCAGGAACAAAAATTAGGGTAGTTATGGATCACAAGCTACTCAGACTTCACTGAGGCCCATAACTACCCACACCCTATCAAAAAAGAAGTGCGTTTCCCTAATGCACAAAATCAATAAAAAATAAACCATAAGGGGTCAAAAACATACCTAGGTGTCTAAGCGCCAGTCTATGGTTGACTCTGGCCACCCTCCTCCTTCAGGGTGGTGTGCTCCGTATCTGAAGGCTCATCCCTAAACCTCTGCCGTAGGGCTAAAGTCATATCGCTTTTAGCTTTGGGGCCATAGTACTTGAAACATCAACACATACACACCATGTTTAGCCTACATATTAAGAATTAAAACAACAATATGAGATAGTAAAAAGGGGAATACGGGACTAATGCTAATAGCATAGCATTAACATATCATAAGGTTACAAGTACACCTCTAGTACATAGATAGAAGCGAGGGCCGAAACAACTTTTCGGGCTCATTGTCATAGTCAAAAGCACACAATTAGATAATGAGAGTCTTTACAAAGCATAAGAACAAGAGATATCATCCCTAGAGTTGTGGACTCACCAAACTTGCTTTGAGAAGATAGTACTAGCCACAAGGAGGAAGTGGATAATCATGAGGAGCTCCGATTCCTACATGGTAACATCATATAGGCATAGCATATGCATTGGTACATTTGAATGTACTAATTATATAGGATGCAATGCAATAAGAGATAGACAACATAGAAAAAATGCAGTATCATAAGCAATGAATAGCGTAACAACAATTTTACATGTATGAATGATGCTTGAAATAAAACATGCTTATATCTAACATACTATATGTGTAGGAAGAGACCACCATCATAAACAAAGAAAACTTAGCACTTGGAATCCAAGATAGACCACCCCTTAGAAGTGATTGATAAATAAACCCCTCAATTGGTTGATGGTTATTACACCCTACTGTCCATGTCATGGAGGTATCAACCCCTCAATTGGTTGATGGCATGACTACCCCTATCCCAAGTGATTGAGGAATCAACCCCCCAATTGGTTGATGGGCATGACCACCTACTATCCTAATTGAGATATCAACCCCTCAATTGGTTAATGAGCATACCAGCCCCCATCAAGATGGTTGAGGCAATTTACCCTTCCTCAACTAGGTATGGTAAACTCACAATAATATAGGTACTTTTCATGAAATCAATGCATATATACCTTTATTTCATCATCATAAAGTCACTCAAGTCATAGGTCATACAATAGATCATCAATAGCTCAAGAATCCAAAACCGGATATTTTATCAAACACTTGGTGGGTATGGAATGCTAGTGTAAAACCATGGAAGAAAACCTGAAGTAAATCAATTCACCAACACTTTGTAATACCCTCATGAAATATATGTCAAAATCTTTCATCAAATCTCAAGATAGATCATAGATTCGTAGCTCAAAACATGCTTAAACAATCACACTTTTATGAACCAGAACTTAGTTCATAGTGAAATTAATAGTGAGTAAGACCCATAAGTAAATCAATTTAGAAACATGAAATTTATATAAAAAGGAAGCTTAGGCACCATGGATGAAAGGACCAGTGGTTGAAACCCACTTAACTTAACTTTAGAGAATTCCTTGATGAAGATTGAGATAAGAAATTAAAGCTAGAGTGAATTCCTTAAGATCTGTAATGAGATTTGGCACTTGAATTTTGAGTGAAATATTTGTCTAAGTGTTTGAGGGAGTATTGGAGAATGTCTTATATGATATGATGTGGAAATATGGCTATGTATAGGTGTTTTAACGCATGGGAAGGCCTAGACCCAAGACCACAAAGCCTTAGACCAAGATAAAAAACTGGTATGAAATCATACTGGTCCGCGATGGCTGCGCATTGTGGTACCATCACAGTTTAACACTGGAATTACAAAATTTTGAAATTTCAACTTTTGATATAGTGGCTCTAAAATTTGGTTTAGACTTATTCCCCACTCAATTGTGCACCGTGAACAAGAACATGAAGTCGAATTTTTAATATCACGCATGGATTTTGAGATATATAGAAATTACAATTATGGACACTTCTGAGGCACATTTTCAGGCACTTTTGCGGGTCGTTTCAATATATCCCCCTTGGAAACATTTGTCCCTGAATGTCAAAGAAACGTATTTATGAGAAGTAATCAAGATGAGTCCCATGTAGTACTTTCGACTTGTTGATTTCTCCAAAGGACCTTAGCGGAAGCCACATCCTTATTCCTCAACCTCCTCATTTGTCTATCCAAGATATCTTCTAGAACCTCTTCATAAGTTAAGTTGTCTTCAACAACACCCACAATATCCAATAAGACAATAATATTCAGGTCACCCACACATTTCCTCAACATAGACACATGAAAGACTGGATGAACCAACTCCAAATCTTGGACTCAATTTACCCTTTAAGGACCCACAACTCTTGGACTCAATTTACCCTTCTTACCGAAACAAGCCACACCCTTCATGGGTGAGACCTTCAAATAGACCCAGTCACCAATTTTAAATTCAAGCTCCCTTCTTATCACATCGACATAGGACTTTTGACAACTTTGGGCTGTCTTCAACCTTGCCCTAATCAACTTTACCTTCTCCATAGCCTTCATAACTAGATCTGGACCCAACAAAGCCATTTCCCTACCTCAAACCATCCAACTGGGGACCTACAATGTCTACCATAGAGGGCCTCAAAAGGGGCCATACTAATGATTGCATGATAGCTATTATTATAAGCAAACTTAGTCAATGGAAGATGATCATCCCAACTACCCTTAAACTCCAATACATAAGCTCTAAGCACATTCTCAATTGTTTGGATAGTTCTTTCGGTTTGGCCATCTGTTTGAGGGTGAAAGGCCATACTAAGCTTTACCTTGGTACCAATACCTCTTTGGAAGGACCTCCAAAAGTGAGAAGTGAATTGAGCACCATGATCTAATATGATAACTTTACGTAATCTTCAGCACCATAAGTAGTCTTAACAGGGGTATAACTTAGCAATCTAACCAACTCATGAATGTATGACTTAGCATAATCTTCGGCACCACAAGTAGTCTTAATCGGTAGGAAAGGAGCCGACTTTGTCATTCTATCAACCACAACCCAAATAGAATCAAAACCCTTTCTAGTCTTAGGAAACCTAAACACATAATCCATGTTAATTTCCTCCCACTTCCAAGTAAGAATCTCTATATCTTGGGTTAGGCCACCTGACCTTTGGTGTTCGGCTTTGACTTGTTGGCAACTATGACAACCGGATACAAATTTGGCAATGTCTTTCGTTATACCTCCCCACCAAAACACATCCCTCAAATCTCTATACATCTTGGTAGAACCGGGGTAAGTAGAATAGGAAGAATTATGAGCCTCATCAAGAATCTTCTTTCTCAAGCCATTGCCACTAGGCACACACAACCTGCCTTGATACCTAAGGGCACCATCTCCCCCTTGGGAGAGAACCTCCAACTTGCCATCTCTCACCAAGGCCTTCAATTCTAAGAAGGAGGGGTCAAGATCTTGCTTTGCTTTTACCTCATCAACCAAGGAAGATTTTGAACAATCAACAACCATAGTACCACCATTATCAACCTCTTCCAACCTACCCCCAATCTAGCCAATCAATGAACTTCCCTAGCCACCTCTTTGACCCTATCATCAACATGAGCTAGGCTACCCATAGACACCCTATTAAAAGCATAAGCCATAACATTAGCTTTATCGGAGTGATAATGCATACTCATATCATATCCTTAAGAAGCTCCAACCACCTTCATTGCCCCAAATTGAGATCTTTTTGAGTGACAACATATTGGAGACTCTTATGATCGGTAAACACATCAACATGCACCCCATACAAATAATTATGCCAAATTTTCAAAGCAAATACCATGGTAGCCAATTCAAGCTCATGGGGAGGACAATTCAATCTCATAGGCTATCACCTTACTATTGTTCATCAAAACGCAACCCAAACCGATCCGGGAGGCATCGCAGTACACAACAAACCCTTCCAACCCTTTCGATAGAGACAAGATAAGAGTGGAGACAAGCTTATCCTTCAAGGTTTGGAAACTCTTTTCACACTCATTGGTCCACACAAATTTAGCCTTCTTTTGGGTCAACTTAGTCACGGGAGAAGCAATAGTAGAGAACCTATTCACAAATCTTTGGTAATAACCCACTAAGCCCAAGAAACTTCTAATGTTCGATGGGGTCAAAGGTCTAGGTCAATTTCTAATCACCTCCTTTTTATTAGGATCAACCTTGATACCATCCCTTGATACCACATGACCTAGATAGGAAACCTCTTTCAATCAAAATTCACACTTCCCATACTTAGCATACAACTTCTCTTCCCTCAGTTTTTGTAGAACCACCCTCAAATGACTCACATGTTCCTCCTCACTATGGGAATAGATCAAAATATCATCAATGAAAACCACCACAGACAAATCAAGGTAGGGGTTAAAGTCCCTATTCATAAGATCCACAAAGATAGCTGGTGCATTGGTCAACCCAAAAGACTTAACCACTAATTCATAATGCCCATACCTAATCCAAAAGGTCGTCTTGGGAATGTCACACTCCCTCAACTTCACTTGATAATACCCGGACTGAAGATTAATCTTAGAGAAGTGACTAGCCCCTTGAAGTTGGTCAAATAAATCATTAATCCTTGGTAGAAGATATTTATTCTTGATAGTGACTCTATTAAGTTGCCAGTAGTCAATGCACATTCTAAGACAATCGTCCTTCTTCTTTACAAACAACACTGGTGCATCCCAAGGTGATTGGCTAGGCCTAATAAAACCCTTCTCCAACAAATCCCTCAATTGCTCCTTTAACTCCTTTCACTCCGCTGGGGCCATAGGTAAGGGGGAATAGAAATACGTTGAGTATTGGGAAGAAGGTCTATACCAATGTCTATTCCTCTTTCGAGAGGAACATCGGGGAGTTCATTAGGGAAGAAATCTAGGAACTCATTAATTATGGGAACCGACTTCATAGGAAGGACTTTAGACTTCACATCCCTAACCCTCACAAGATGATAGAGACACCCCTTAGAGATCAAATTTTGGGCTTTAATGCAAGAGATAAACCTACTCTTGACCACCAAATCATGACTCTCCCACTTAAGGATGGGTTCATTTGGGGATTGAAATTCGACCCTATGGGTTCTACAATCAATAGAGGCATAATATGCATGCAACAAATTCATCCCAAGAATGAAATCAATATCTACCATATCTAACTCAACAAGATAACAAGGCAATATTTTATGCAAGATGCAAATGGGATAATTTCTATAGACCTTTCTAGCAACAATAAATGCACCAATGCTAGTAGACACCTCATAAGACTCACACAACAATTTGGGTTCAATGTGAAACTTTTTAACAACAAAAGGGGTAACAACAGAAAGAGTAGCACCCGGGTCTATCAATGCAAACACATCAGAATTGAAGACTTTTAGCGTACCGATGCTGACATCGATCACCTCAACCCCATCACCTTGGGCCCTTGGGTAGTTATTGGGAAACCTTCTATTAGGAGCATGAGAACACCTTTGGCCTTGAGGAAACAGGCCACCCTTGGGACTTTCGAATTTACCATCAAAATGGTCCCTCTTGGCCTCACTCCTCCTCCTCCTCCTCAATTTTTCCCCTTCCAATTATGTTCCATAAGTCAATAAGCAAGACAAATCCATGTCACTAATCAACATAGTGGCACGACACTCCGCATTCACCAAATTAGGGATGCCCATCATAAACTTATTCATCCTAGACATCGGGTCGTCAACCAAGTATGGAACATATTTAGAGAGTTGGTTGAACTTAAAGGAATACTCCCTCACACTCATTGATCCTTGCTTCAAATTCATGAACTCAATCATTTTGGCCTCCCCAAGGTCAAAAGGGAAGAACCGGTTGAGAAATGCTGCCTTAAACTCCTCTCAAAGGATCATATTGTTGCTCCCCTTCTTCTCGTTCCATTGGGTATACCATATTTGAGCCACCCCACTGAGTTGGTAAGTCGCCAACTCTGCCTTCTCTTCCAATCTAACACCCATGATAGCTAACACCTTGTATACCTCATCAATAGAATCTTGAGGATCCTCATCCACTTTAGACCCATTGAACTCCAGGGGGTTCATCGTCATAAAGTCCATCACTCGAGATGTCGGAGTATGAGCATGAGGGGCTTGGGCACCTTGGTTGACTTGGTTAGCCATGGCTTGAGCTAGCAAAGTCAGAGCATCCCAGAGCTCTCCATGAGCTAGTTGTTCTTCGGGAGTGTGGGCTCTTCTTCCTCTTGTGTTAGGCATGATCTTAAAAATGGAAAAGAACATTCATTACAAGGGAAACCTAACATAACTTCCATAGCATGACATAGATCGTGAAGAAGGGAAATATTTCTTAAAACATCTTACAGCCTCTTACTCATAGTTGTGGTGCACAACACAACCATTATTAAGACTCTAATCAACACAGTGTGTTGGATGCCGAGGACTATAACAACCTAGTGCCCTGATACCAAGTTTATCACGACCCAACCTAGAGTCTGGATGTGACCCGACGAATGGGGAACCCGAAGAGACCCTAAACAAGCCTCTTAATTACATATACTTGGTCGTGGAAGCAATTAAATAATATAAAGAGATAGTAAAAAAGGGGAATACAGGACTAAGGGACATCCTTGATACCATAGAAACTTAACAAGCTAATAGCATAACATTAACATATCATAAGGTTCCAACAACACCTCTAATACATAGATGGGAGCGGGGGCCAAGACAACTTTCTGGGCTCACCCTGATAGTCAAAAGCATAAAATTAGATAATGAGAGTCTTTACATAGTATAATTACAAGAAATATCATCCCCATAGTTGAGGACTCACCAAACTTGCTTTGAGAAGTTAGTACTAGCCACGGGGAGGAAGGGGGTGATCATGAAGAGCTCTGGTTCCTACATGGTAACATCATATAGGCATAGAGTATGCACTAGTGTGTTTGAATGTACTACATATGTAGGATGCAATGCAACAAGAGATAGACAACATAGGCAAAATGCAATATCATAAGCAATAGATAGCATAATAACAATATGACATGTATGAATGATGCTTGAAGTAAAACATCTTTATATCTAACATACTACATGTGTAGGAATATACCATCATCATAAACCAAGCAAACTTAGTACATGGAATCCAAGGTAGACCACCTCTTGGATGTGACTGAGGAATCAACCCCTCAATTGGTTGATGGTTGTTACACCTGTCATCCATGGTGATTGAGGTATCAACCCCTCAATTAGTTGACGAAATGACTACCCCATCCCAAGTGATTGAGGAATCAACTCATCAATTGGTTGATGGGCATGACCACCTCCCATCCAAAGTGATTGAGATATCAGCCCCTCAATTGGTTAATGGGCATACCAACCCCTATCAAGATGGTTGAGGCAATATACCCTTCCTCAACTAGGTTTGGTCATCTCACAACACTATAGCTACTTTCCATGAAATCATAATACATATACCTTTGTTTAATCATCATAAAGTCATTCAAGTCATAGGTCATATAATAGATCATCAATAGCTCAAAAATCCAAAATCAGACATTTTATCAAACATTTGGCGGATGTATAATGCTAGTGTAAAACCATGCAATTCAAGAGTGAAATCATGCAAGAATAATTGAATTAAATCAACTTGCCAACACTTGGTAATACCTCATGCAATATACATCAAAACCCTTAACCAAATCTCAAGATATATCATAGATTCATAGCTCAAAACATGCTTAGACAATCACACTTTTATGAAACTCCAACTTAGTTCATTGTCAAATTCATAGTAAGTAAGGCCCATAAGTAAATCAACTTAAAAACATGAAATTTATGTAAAAAGGAAACTTGGGTACCATTGATGAAAGGACCCAATGGTTGAAACACACATACCTTAACTTTGGAGAATTCCTTGATGAAGATTGAGATGAGAATTGAAGCTTGAGAGAATTCCTTAAGATCCAGAATGAGATTTGGCACTTGAAGTTTGATTGAAATAGTTGTCTAAGTGTTTGAGGGAGTATTGGGGAATGCCTTGTATGATATGGTATTGAAATATGGCTACATATAGGTGTTTCTACGCATGGCAAGGCTTAGGCCCAACACTCCAAAGCTTTGGATCGAGATTAAAAAATTGGCACGAAATAACACTGGTCAGCGACGGTTGCGTGTTACGGTACCATCACGGATCAATACTAGAATTCCAATTTTTTGGAATTTTAACTTTTGATATGATTGCTCTAAAATCCGGTTTAGACCTATTCCCCACTCAATTGTGCCCCCTGAACAAGAATATGAAGTTGGATTTTCGATATCACATATGGATGTTGAGATATATGGAAATTATGATTATGGACACTTCCAAGGAACCTTTTCAGGCACTTTTTAGAGTTGTTCAAAAATCATTCACATGCATACTTAGCCCTAAAGGCAAAACATACTTCCTA
Organism: Solanum ossicruentum; assembly: GCA_025774065.1. Classification (NCBI taxonomy): domain Eukaryota; kingdom Viridiplantae; phylum Streptophyta; class Magnoliopsida; order Solanales; family Solanaceae; genus Solanum; species Solanum ossicruentum. Next base: position 11,429 of record JAOTQR010136460.1, on the reverse strand, counting down.
ATCATACATACTTGAACTAAAAAGCCAACGTTTTTCTATTTTATAGTTTGTACTACTATAAATAGTACTTTTTAGGTTATTTTTGAGGCCAGTAAGTACTTTTAGGGTTTTGTACTTGGAGACCTCAATTTTCGAGGAGAATACACTTGTGAATTAATTGGATCGTCAAACCTTATGATTCTCAATTAATTTTGGATCTTCTTCTTCAATAATTCAATTGGGTAAGTGTTTAGATCTTTTTTGTCAATTCATAATTTCTTCATCTACCCATAACGAGTAGCCAAATCCACAACTTGGGATTATGGGAACCATGAATATCTAACTAAGTAAACTCAGATAATTTGTAATTCTTGGAATGGGTATTTGCATGTATTAATCAATTCTCTTTGTTTTGCATGTTTTCTAGTGGTGGCCAACATTAGAACTTTCTTAATGTTACCTTTCCAATCCTGGAGGTAATGAATATGAAAATAGATTGATTAACAAGATTGGATGATGAGTTCTCATCTAATCAACCGAACTAGACCAAAGGGAGGTTGACTGGGACTATAGGTGATGGTTAGTATTGCACACTATGAAGATAATCCAAGTCACATAGAGAAATTCGCTTCTCACCTTTGACCAAAGGGCTTGGTGAACTTAAATTACCATCCTACATGCTTACTCTAGTCGAGAATTTGGTTATACAGGGATATTGAATTTATGAATCATGAGGAGCACAATACCTAAGTTGTTCTGTATTATTGATTATCTCTTGTGATAGTTAGTTTAGTTTATCTTCTTGTTGAACATTGCAAACATCCTTTAGGGAATTGAGTTGTTAATTACTTGAATTTCTTTATTGAATTTCTTGGTTAGATTTTATGTTTGCCAATGATTGCTTTATCCTTGAAAGAGAGGTATAACTTGGGTGTGATCAAAGATTATGGCACCGTTGGCGGGGAATACAACTAGACTTAATTGATTTCAGTAGTGATTGTAATTCAAGTGTTAATATTTAGTTCCCTTGTACTTTACTTTTGTTTCTGTTTTTGTTTTGTTTCTTTACAGGGTATACTAGTAGTGTATGCCCAACACTAGGTGTCAAGGCAATCCCCTAACTCCACTTGATCCAAAGATCCTAAGAATTACTAAAAGAATGGCCCAAGAAAATGCTAACATTGTGGGTAATGCAGCCTTGAATTGAAATGTTAATGATGATGATCGGAATGAAAAACCACCTCCTTTGGAGAATATTCCACAGCCTCAGGATTTCAATGACAATCCTTATCAATGGAATCAGTATAGGTTGAGACCTATGGCTATGGATGTGATGGGATCCATTGTGTTGCCACTATTACTGATGACACAAAGTTCACAGTTTCTAGTGAGTTACTTCAGATACTGCAGAACTGTGGGCTATTTGCGGGCTTACCATAGAGCATCCACATAGCCACTTGTACAATGTGACATTCACTTGTAAGAGTGTGATGGGGACACATAATTTGTCTATGGATGCTCTGGGACTTCATGTGTTCCCATTATCTCTTACGAGCAATGTTGCATATGGCTATCTGAGCTTCCACTGAGTTCAGTCACTAGTTGGGTAGATTTGCAGAAGGCTATTTTAGAGAGGGACTTCCCTAGATTGAAAATCCTCAACTTAAAGGATCATATCATCAACTTTGAGCAACTTCCTGGTGATTTGATTAGCACTACATGGAAGCGGTTCACTAAGTGTTTTAGGAGCATCCCTAACCACAAGATAGTTTCTGATGCCTTTATTGAGATCTTCTACCGTGTCCTTGATGAGAATAGTCAAGCCTGTCCCAACACCATTATGGGGGCATGTCTTAAGATCAACCATTTGCAAGAATTGCCAAATATATGGAGCAAGTGGTCAAGACTAATTGTGCAAGGGTATAATAGGATAGAGCATCTTTGAGGAGTTCATGTGCTGTCAATATTGGTTCGAAGCAAGCCATGATTAATGAGGAGATTATGCAACAACTTACTAAACTTTACACAAGCATGGATGTTGTGACCAAGCAAAATAGTGTATGTGGTAGTTCATTAACCTCCATATGCAAGCATGTATGATGAGTCTTATTTTGAGGAGGATGCTTGCTTTGTAAATGATCAGATGGGGTTTTCTGGACCAAACCCCAAGAGTCCAATCAGGATTATTGGCTCCAAGGTCAAGGAAATCAAGGTCAGAACTATAGTAGAGATGGAGCTTATAGAGACAATCGAGGTGGTTATTATGAGAGGAATAAGGGTCCTGAAGTAGATTAAGGCAGAAGAGAGGATTTCAGAAATGGTCCATATATGCCACCACATAATCATGATACTGATACAAATAATTCAAGAACTGGGGAGATGTTTGATCGTTTGTTGAAAAAGGCCGAGACACAAGATGAAACTCTAAGGGGCATGAAATTCAATATTTTAAGCATAATCAAAAGATAGAATCTCATTCTGTGGCTATCAAACAACTTGTGCAACAATTTGGTCAACTGACAACTAAGTTGAATCAAATTCAAAAGGGCATATTACCTAGCGACACAGTTCAAAATCCAAAGAATAAAGGGCAATGCATGGTGGTTACTACTAGAGGTGGCAAGAGTACCATTGATCCTCTTTCGCCAGTTGAGGTAGAAGATATTCATGAGAATATAGTTGCAGATAAGGATGTGGTTGAAGAAGATGATTATGTCAAAGATGGGGTGAGTGAGGTAGCTAAAGAGCCACAAAGGTATAAACTCGTCCCAAGGCCTCCTCCTTCTTTCCCTCAAAGACTCAAGAAGAGAGAGGAGAAAGGCAAGTTTACACCCTTTCTCTCTATGCTTAAGCAACCATACATCATCATCTCTCTTATTGAAGCTTTAGAGAAAGTGCTGCATAAGTATATGAAGGATTTGGTTACCAAAAAGCGCACAGTGAGTCAGGAGCTTTCTCAAGAGCTTCAACATTGTAGTGCTATCACTACTAAGTCCTTAATTCAAAAGCGTGAAGACACAGGTGCTTTCACTATACCTTGCACTAGAGGAGATGTGGAGTTCGCAAAGGCACTATGTGATTTGGGTGCTAGTATCAATTTAATGCCTCTAACGGTCTATAAGAAGCTTAGTTTGGGAGCCCCTACTCTAACTAACATGTAGTTATTGATAGTGAATAGAACGGTGAAGAAGCCTGTAGGGATACTCTATGATGTGTTGGTAAAATTAGAAAAATTTATATTCCTTGCAGATTTTATGATCCTTGTTTGCGATGTTGATTTTGAAGTTCCTATTATTTTTGAAAGGCATTTCTTAGCTATTGGTCGCACCTTGGTGGATATGGAGAAGGGTCTGCTCAAATTCATATTTGGGAAGGATAAGGTCATGTTCAATGTATGTCAACGAGCAAGGAATGACAATGATATGTGAGTTGTTTCGATTATCGAGACTATTGATGATGCTGAGCCAGAGATACCACATGAGATAAGACTAGGTGTTATCAATTTGGACACAGTATTGATGAACTTCGATAGTGATAGTATCCTAGGCTATGAGGAGACAGTAAATGCTCTAGGGGTATCTTTTAGTCCTAGACCCCAAACTAAACTAGAGGTAGACTTGCAGAATCGGGAGTCACCACCCATAAAGCCCTCCATAGAAGACCCACTGGAGTGAGAATTGAAAGAACTTCTAGCACATTTGAAATATGCATTGATGGAGTTAACAACATTTTGCCGATCATAATAGCTGCAGATTTGAATAATGAGCAAGCATATGCCCTTGTAACATATCTCAAACAATTTAAGAAGGCCATCAGATGGACTATTGTAGACATTATTGGTATCCCTCCTGGGGTATGTACACACAAAATCTAGTTAGTCAAGGACTACAAATCGAGCATTGAGCATCAAAGATGCCTAAACCCGCCTATGCCAGAGGTTGTTACAAAAAGATAATTAAATAGTTGGATGTAGGAGTAATCTAGCTAATCAAAGTAGTGAATGGGTGAGCCCGATGCAGTGTGTTCCAAAAAAAGGGGGTATCACAGTGATACCTAATTCTAAAGATGAATTGATCCCAATGAGGCCAGACACAAGATGGAAGATCTGCATTGATTACAGAAAGCTCAATGCCTCGACAGAGAAAGATCACTTTCCCATGCCATTCATGGATTAAATGCTTGACAAACTAGTAGAAAAGGGGTGGTACTACTTTCTCGATGGGTATTTCAGCTATAATCAGATCATGATCACTTCTGAGGATTAGGAGAAGACCACATTTACATGCCCCTATTGCACCTGCCCATTAAAGAGGATGCCATTTGGGTTGTATATGCCCCAACAACATTTCAGAGATACATGATGTTCATCTTCTTAGACATGGTGGAGGGTACTAGTGAAGTCTTCATGGATGATTTTAGTATGGTTGGAAACTTATTTGAGGATTTCTTGGCACACCTACATGACATATTGCAAAGATGTGTAGAAAGTCATCTGGTGCTAAACTGGGAAAAGTGTCATTTGATGGTGGAAGAGGGTATTGTGTTGGGACAAATGATATCTGGCAAAGGCATTGAGGTGAATAGAGCTAAAGTTGAGGTGATTGAGAAGCTTCCACCACCAATCTCATTAAACGGAATGAGGAGTTTCTTACGACATGTAGGATCCTATCGGAGGTTCATAAAAGACTTCTCTCAAATTTCACACCCATTGTGTAAATTATTGGAGAAAGAAGCAAAATTTGTGTTTGATGATGCATGTATGAAAGCATTTAAAAAGCTAAAGAAGAGGTTGATTTCAGCATGAATTATTGTGGCTCCAAACTAGTCTAACCCCTTTAAAATCATGTGCGATACAAGTAGGGTGGCTCTAGGTGTGGTATTAGGACAGTGCAAGGAGAAGATATTGCATCCCATATATTATGCCAGCAAAGCCCTAATTACGGCCCAGAAGAATTACACTATCACAGAATAAGAGTTACTCGCATTAGTTTTCACATTCGAAAAGTTCAGATCTTGTCTGTTGGGAGCCAAAGTAGTGGTGCATATAGACCACTCAGCACTTAAATATTTGATCTCTATAAAGGATGTGAAGCCAAGGTTGATGAGATGGGTACTTCTCTTGAAAGAGTTCAACTTTGATATCAATGATAGAAAAATGACAGAAAATCAGGTTGCAGATCACCTATCTAGATTGGAAGATAGGGTAATGATGAAATTTGATGATGGATTAGAGATAAATGATTCCTTCCCTGATGAGAGAGTATTGTCAGCATTTCATGATTTGATACCCTAGTTTGCAGATATGCAAATTACTTGGTCAGTGATATCATTCCACCTGACTTAAACACACATCAACATCGGAAGTTTATGTATGAAGTGAGGAAGTTCTTTTGGGATGACCCATACTTATTCCATGTATGTGCAGATGGGATTATTCGTCGCTGTATTCCTGAGGCCAAAATGATGAGCATACTTGAGTCATGCCACTTGTCATTAGTCGGTGGACATCATAGTAGGGATTCGAACAGCCAACAAAATTTTACAATGTGGGTATTATTGGTCCACCATCTACCAAGAGGCCCATGACTGCTAAATCTTATGATAGGTGCTAAAGAGAAGGTGGGGTTACTCGCAACATGAGCTCTCTCTAAATCCTATTTTGGTAATTGAGTTGTTTGATATGTGGGGGATAGATTTCATGGGACCATTTTTTAGCTCATATGGAAATAAGTACATCTTAGTTGTAGTGGATTATGTATCAAAGTGGGTGGAGGCCGTGGCTCTACCTAACAATGCGAGTAAAAGTGTCACAACATTCTTGAAGAGGAACATTTTCTCGAAATTTGGTACTCAGGCTATCATCAGTGATAGAGGTTCTCACTTCTGCAATATACCTTTTATAGCTCTTCTTGAAAAGTATGGAGTGAAACATAGGGTGGAGACTCCTTATCATCCCTAAATGAATGGGCAAGTGGAAGTTGTCAAATAGGTTAATTAAACATATTTGATTTTATCTAAGACTATGAATGTTGACCAAATAGATTGGTCTCGAAAGTTGGATGATGCATTATGGGCGTACTGAATTGCATTCAAGACCCCTATAGGCATGTCCCCTTATCACTTATCTTTGGGAAGGGATGTCATTTTCTAGTGGAACTTGAGCATAAAGCAATGTGGGCATTGAAGAAGTTGAATCTGGTTGGAATGATGCAGCTACCTCTAGATTGAGCCAACTCAATGAGCTTGATGAATTTCGATTGAAAGCATGTGAGAGCTCAAATCCTTGTATAAGCAAAAAATGAAAATACAACATGGCAGCCGCATGTAGAACTACGAAATTCACACTAGGGGACTTGGTGCTACTCTTTAATTCCAGACTAAAGTTGTTCCCTAGGAAGCTCAAACCCAGATGGTTGGGAACCTTTCAGGTAGCACGCATCTTTGATCATGGGGCCATTGAATTGGAGAGACAAAGTGAAGGTACTTTCAAAGTAAATGGCCAAAGAGTCAAGCCATACCTTGGAAATGTGGAAGAGATCAAGATAGTTGAAGAATGAGATCTTGAGGAAGTTTGAGTACTCATGATAGTTATATCATGCCACGACTATAAATTAGGCACTGCTTGGGAGGCAACCCAAGGTGGACCATGGCGCTTAGGCGCCGATGTGTGATTTGACCCTTACTTATTCTGTTTTTCCTTGATTTGGTGCTTTGGGGACAATGCACATCTTTTACGATGGGGTGTGGGTAGTTATAGGCCTTAGTGAAGTCTAAGTCTTATGGTCCATAACTATCCCAAAATTTTATCCAAAGGTTTTCTTGCCTGTGTACTTTTTCCTCGTGGATATTTAATTTCTGTTGAACTGACACATTTAGGATGGTTAGATAATATTTGTAGCGTATAGGACTAATACTTAAGGCGTATAGCATATTTTTATGCTTTGTTTCGAGAAATGGTACCCACTAAAAATTTGATTAGTAGTTAAATAACAACCATGCATGTTAGGGTGTTTGGAAATATTTGTTTTGATAAGTGAGGGTAATTGAGGATAAGTGCAATGCCATGCGAATGTAAGCTTATTTTGCTAGATTCATGTATTTTGTGCTAATTCAGAACTTGCCCTGTTACTTTAAGCTAGATTGTAAGATTAAATGGATTAGAAGGGATCTTAGGCTTTTGTTCTTTAATTATTCGACTTTAGCCTAAAATGACCAACCAAATGAAGTTTTATCCCTTGATCCAAAAATCTTATCCTTACATATACCAATTCTTTCAGAAACACCCAATTACCCTAACCTCGTCTAGTGAAAAACCTTGATATTGGTCCTGGTCTGTCCTTGAGCATTGTGAACCTTGATTGAGGCAAAAATCCTAAGTTGAGGATGGCTAACAAAAGTGGCCTAGTTTAGGGAATAGATATTTTGTACTTCAATACAAGTTAAAACCCTAAGTTGAGGGTGGCCGGTATAGGGGTAAAATCATAAAATAAGATGGTTAGTTGAGAATGGGGAGAAAAAGAAGAAAACTTAGGTACTGGGTGTACAAAAAAAGCCATACATTAAGCATAAAAAGCAAAATAACTAAAAATGAGGCAAAAGCTAAAAAATGTGAAGAAATCACCCGAAAAAACTTGAATGTGGAAAAAGGGAAAATTAGGTGAAATAATTAGAGTTGGTAAGGTGAAAGTGATGAAAAATGTAGTTCAAGGATGTCCTTTAGTGACTATTATTCAAAAATGCCATACCAAAGCCATAAAGTGATCCTAGTCCAGTTAGTTGAAAGTCTAAGTCATGAGCATAGGGGAAAGCCTATGGTATTAGTCATTATGAATGAATATTTATTGTGAGAGTGAGTGTTTTTGCATTGTCCCAAAGCTAAAATTTGAATAATTATTGAGTCTCAAAAATGCTTCTTCTTTCTGTGAGGACCCTTGCATTGCATTGTTAGCATTTAACTTGTTCAGGGATTGTTGATTGTTGATATTCCCTTTCTTGTCATAGTTGTGTTGTCAAATGCACCACTCTATTTTGGTTTGATAAATAGCTATCCAATCTTGTTTTGAAAAGTTGGTATAGGTACCTGAGTTTGAATTGTATATGATGTATGTCATTGAGTTGAGCTCTATGTGTTACTGTATTGTCTATATAGATTGAGTCGTCGCTTGAGGACAAGCAGTAATTTAAGGGTGTTGATGAGGTGTCAAAATATAACATATTTGTTACTTAAAACATAGGATTTTGTGTGTTCTCAATGAGACATTTATGGGTTTTATGTGTTTTTGGTGTTTAGTTTGCAGGAAAGTAGGTTGGCATGACATTGGGGAAATATTTAAGTCTTTTCTGGTTTTTGGTGACTTATGAGAGCCTCTGCAGATTGTAGGTCATTCTACGAGTCGTATAGAAGGGTTTCGTGACAAATTTTAGTGAAGGATGATTTCTGAAGTTCATCTATATGAGACCACTATATGAGTCATAGATCACTCTATGAATCGTATAGAGAGGTTTCGTGAAGATCGCCAGTGAAGGACTAGTTGATGCAGATTAAGTCTACGAGAGTGCAATATGAGTCGTGAATCAGTCTATGACTCGTAAAGTGGATTTGTGGTAGTGATGTACAAGATTCAAGATGCTGAATACGAGACCTCGATTATGACTCGTAAATAACTTTACGAGGTAAGGACCTATCGTAGAATGTCGCTGACCAGTTTTTCTATTTTTCAGGCCTTATTTGTACTTACTCTAAATAATACTTTTAGGTTATAGTTTAGGGGAGTATAATAGAGAACATCATCAGAAAGTACTTTTAGGGTTTTGTACTTGGAGACCTCAGTTTTGGGGGAGAATACACTTGTGAATTAATTGGATCTTCAAACCTTGTGATTCTTAATTAATTTGGATGTGCTTCTTCTTCAATTCAATTAGATAAGTGTTTAATTATGTTTACTCAATTCATAATTTATTTATCTACCTATAGCATGAGTAGCAAAATCCACAACTTGGGGTTGTAGGAACCATGAAGTTCTAACCAAATAAACCTGGATAATTTCTAATTCTTGGAATGGGTATTTGCATGTATTAATCAATTTTCTTTGTTTTGTATGTTTTCTAGTGGTAGTCAATATTAGAACTTGTCCAGTGTTACCTTCCCAATCCAGGTGGTAATGAATAGGAAAAGAAATTAATTAACAAGATTCGATGATGTGTGTTCTCGTCTAATCAACCAAACTAGACAAAGGAGAGGTTGATTGGGACTATAGGTAATGGTTAGTATTGCACACTATGGAGATGGGCCAAATCACATAGTGAAATTTGCCTCTCACCGTTGATCAGTGAACTTAAATTACCATCCTGCATGCTATACTCTAGTCGAGAATTGGGTTATCCGGGGATATTGAGTTGGTGAATCATGGGGAACACAATACCAAGTTGATCTCTATTATTGATTGTCTCTTATGATAGTTAGTTTAGTTTATCTTCTTGTTAAACATTGTAAACCCCCCACTTCTTGAGTTGTTAATTACTTGGATTTTGTATTGGTGAATTCATTGTGAGTCTTTGTATTCTCTGTGGGATTCAACACTAACCTTGGTTAAGATTTGTATTTGACAATGACCACTTTATCCTCAAAAGAGAGGTATAACTTGGGCGTCATCAAGTACCCATCTCATCAACATTGGTTTGGCATCCTTCTTTCCTATCAAGTATCTTAGTGCTGAGTGGTCAGTATTCACCACCACTTTGACCCCCAACAAATATGACCTGAATTTCTTGAATGCAAAGACCACGATAAGTAACTCTTGCTCGGTGACAGTGTAATTCTTCTGGGCTGCATTTAGTGTTGGCATAGTATATGAGATGTAATATCTTCTCCTGGAGTTGTCCTAATACTACAGCTAGCACAACCCCACTTGCATCTCACATGATTTCAAAGGGATTGGACCAGTTTGGAGCTACAATAATCGTGGCTGAAATCAATCTCTTCTTCACCTCTTCAAAGGCTTTGAGGCACGCATCATCGAACATGAACTTAACATCTTTCTCTAGAAACTTGCATAAGGGGTGTGCAATTTTAGAGAAATCTTTTATGAACCTTCGGTAGAATCATGCATGCCCCAGGAATATCCTCACACCCTAAACTGAGATGGGTGGGGGAAGCTTCTGAATTACCTCCACTTTAGCTCTATCGACCTCGATCCCTTTTTTGGATATTTGTGCCCCAAAACAACGCCCTCCTTCACCATGAAGTGACACTTCCATTTTAGCACTAGGTGGCTTTCCTCACATCTTTACAAAACAACACCTAGTGCTACAAACAATCCTCAAATGAGTCTCCAATAACACTAAAGTCATCCATGAAGACTTCAATTGTATCCTCCATCATGTAAGAGAAGATGGACACCATGCATCTCTAGAATGTCACTGAGTCATTACAGAGCCCAAACGACATCCTCTTGAATGTGAAAGTACCATAGGGGCATGTAAATTTTGTCTTCTCCTAATCCTATAGAGCAATAGTGATCTGATTATAGCCTGAATATCCATTAAGGAAGTAGTATTAGCTGAATCACCTACGCCCACAACATCAAGAGGCACAATAGCATTAGGATCACCAATGTATTTCCTCAATATAGAGACATCAAACACCGAATGAACCAAATTCATTTCACTAGGCAACTTCAACACATAAGCTACTTTGCCAACCCTTTTCAAGACCTCATAAGGACCAACAAATCTTGGACTCAACTTTCCTTTTTTACAAAAATAGACCACACCTTTCATTGGAGAAACCTTCAAGTAAACCTAATCACTCACTTTGAATTCAAAGTCTCTTCTTTTCACATCGGCATAAGATTTTTGATGACTTTGAACCATCTTCAACCTTTCCCTAATCATCCTAACCTTCCTAAGAGCCATCATAGCCAGATCCGATCCCAATAAAGCCACCTCTCAAACCTCAAACCAACCAACTGGTGATCTACAACGTCTCCCACAAAGAGCCTCAAAATGAGTCATACCGATACTAGAGTGATAGCTATTGTTGTAGGAAAACTCAATCAAAGGAAGATGCTAATCCCAACTACCCCTCAACTCCAATACACAAGCCCTTAGCATGTCCTCAAGTGCTTGAATGGTTCTTTTGGCTTGGCCATCAGTTTGGGGGTGAAAGGTCGTACTAAGGTGAACTTTGGTACCAAGACCCCTTTGAAAGGACCTCCAAATGTGTGAAGTGAATTGTGAACCACAATCCGATATGATGGACAAAGGAACCCCATGCAACCTTAATAACTCATGGATGTACAATCTTGCATACTCTTCAGCTCCATATGTGGTCTTGACCGGTAGAAAGTGAGCCAATTTCATCATCATTCAACTACAACCCAAATGGAATCAAAACCTTTTCTAGTCTTGGGCAACCCAACCACAAAATCCATATTAATCACCTCCCACTT